>JAHKBH010003758.1:0-14060 GCA_019049505.1 Pachyrhynchus sulphureomaculatus
ATAATGGGAGATTAAGGTAGAGATAATGGGAGATAAGGAGAAATATTGGGAGATAAGGGGAAATAATGGGAGATATTTTATTACGTTGGGTAACATAAGGAATAAGCAGTGACGATAGTAGTAAATCAAGTCCACGCGAGCGGAGCCGCGGGCCCTGCTAGTACATATATACAGCGAAACACCTCTCGAGATAGATTTGACGAATAAGAGAATAGTTGGTAGACTTCTGAAATATAGGCCTTCATCCGTGTTCAGTTGTTTTACATTGAACCACATACATATGCCTGAGGAGGGTTCCCTCGGAAAATCGCGCGCTTCGGTGAAGTGTTGGCAGTCATTAAAATGTCCCATCGTCGAGTGTCTAAGAGGTGCCGCGCAAATGTTTCCCTATTATTATTATATAGAAACAATTTCTACTTGGGCGACATCTCTGAGAACCTCAACGAGGTACGTACCTCATACGTCGTTAAAACTTTTTAACGATCTTGCGGTAGCCAGCCAGCTTCGTTTAACGGTGACGTTATTTTTTTTTTTTTTTTTTTTTCATCAGTTTGTCTTTCTGTAGCGATAGCTATTATTTTTGTGGCAAAGAGGTTCAAGACAATGCAATATATACATTTATATAGGTCTGAACATGTTATTCATAACGTCATTACCTCTATGTATTTGCTACTTTATGCATTGACAAAGGTTCAAAAAGTCGATGGGCAGATAGTTCCAATAGGCTTGGTTTAGCGCGCATAAGGCACATGTTTAAAATATAACCTAAGTATATGCAGAAAATATAAAATGTCAACGCTAACGTCAAAGGAAGTAGAAGTTCCTTTTGAACCCAAAGTATCACTAGCGATCCTATGAACATATTTGTTGGTAGTATATTTAATAAAGTTGATGCTTCACAAAACAAAGTTTATGTGAGTATTGGCCGACACTACCATAGTGTATAATAACACAAAAAAAATTTATATAGTACATACATACGTTTAGTAGAAGGTTAAAAAATATCGTATTATTGAATTTTGGCTTACAGATTTTCATATCTTGTTTTCAAAACTTTTCTTGATTACACTAACCTAAAAAGAAAGAAAATTAAGTTAACAAATCAATCATGTAAATAAAGAAAATACATTATTAGGTCATAAATTTGCAGGGCCAGTCTTAGCAGCAAAAATTTTGGCTATATAAACAGCAGAGTCTTTTGGCTAGGAAGGATATTTTTGTCAATATTTCGAGGTATCGAATAAAAATAGCTGAATTTAAAAATTATCAATAACTTTCGATATATGAATAATTATCGATATATCTATATCTATCGATATACCGACACTTATCTATAACTATCTAGATATCAATTTTTACAGATAGTTATCGACACATCGATAGTTATGGGTATATCGATAGGCATCACTTAATTTACCGATTGATACATCGATAGTTATCGATACATCGATAGATATCAGTATACCAATAGGTGCCACTTAATTTACCCACCAGTTATCAATTTTAGAAGGAAATAATTTTTTTTAGTCTACTCCACCTCGGTAATAAATTTTTAATTAATAATATCGAATAGTTATCAATAACTATAGATATATCTATAGTTATCAAGATAACGGTAACTATCGATATATGGCTAAGTTAAAATTATTGATAGGTAGGTTGCCATCGATTACAGGTAAAAGTCATTATCGCCCAACCCGATTTATGACCACTCTCATTTTTCTGAGATAGATGTAACTTTTATTTGATTCAGCAGCTTATTGTGTTTCCTCGAAAAAAGTGTGGGCTTTTTAGTCGATGCTCGCTTTTTATTGGATTTTTTTTTTATAAAAAAGTGTAGTTTTTTACTATTTTCGAGAATGAAAACATATTACTGCCCCATATAAAAGTAACCTTATCATTATACAAGGTATACGATAATTATTTTGAAATCCATAGTGTAAGCCTCACTAATTTTAAAAATGGTGGAATCAAAAAATCCTCACGTTAATCCAAGTGAACTCATCCTGCAGAATTTTACTATGAGAACAATTTGTAAAAAAAAGAATGACAATTTTTATATTACACTTTGTATTGGTCAAAACATATTTAATTTTTGACAAGGTAATGTACAGTCTGTCAAGTAAGAACCTGACCGCTCGTATTCTTAAAGAAATGTGTCTCGAGAACATATTTTGCCAACAATGTCTTCTCTGGCGTGCTAACAACGGCAGTATTACCTTAGAAGTTGTCCAATCGCCTCCTGCATCAATAATCGCCTGATATCTTCGAGGCATGTTGTCGACGAGATTTTCTGCATATTCGCGGTAATGATCTCCAAATTTTTCGAATTTCGCGAGACAACTAAGTCCAAGTCCTCAGAGTCTTTCTTCTGAGCTTTCTTTTTATAAGGGACCAAACGTTTTCAATAATTTCGCGCTAATACATCACATCAATATGAAATTTAGTTCGCCACTACAACTCTTTTTAAGAAGTCTTTGTTATTGAAAATCCTTATCGCCTAGGAATCATTTGCTCAGAACTGTGTTTCCCACCGAGTAGAATTTACAGCAAAACCAAAGTGAATCATTTTTTTTCGCACACGCGTCGCTCCTGTAGCGCTGTAGGTATTTCCCTGCAGCAAGTGTGCTATGAACATAAAAGAGTAGGTAAAACGGCTACAATAAAATCAATGCTTTTCAGTGAAAAAATGCAAATTTGTAAAGCAAAAAGTGTCATAAGTGTTTTATTGATGTGGTCGAAGTTTAGTGACAATCAATTTTTATTAAAGTTTGCTTAATTAACCAAATATAGTGATATTTTTTATGTTGTGTGTGTGTGTCATAACTAATTCATATTACGTATCTGATGTATTTATTTAGTTCAATCATTGATATGAGGATTTTAATTGTCGAGGAGAAATATTTTGTTCGTTACTTACTTTGAGGGATACAAATATTGAAATAGTCAGTTAAATGTAGTAAAATCGGTATCGGTAAAATCAATTAGTAAATTTGCGGTCAGCCAGACAATGGGAGCGATGATTTAACGGAGATTAAACGTTTGAAGCTTCTTTGAGTTAGTTTTACGTGGTATTATCGAAAAACGTGGTTTATCAATATTTTTCTACCATTATTTTTACTACAGATATTTACTAGTTTTAATATATCAAGCGATTTTTGTGCCGCTTTTTATAAATCTGCAAAGAAATTCCATCAACATATCCATATATTAAATTTATATTACGGAAGCTACTTTTTAAGTTTTTACAAAAACAATGAAATAGAAAAAAAAATGCTGATACAAATCGTTTTATTATTTCTCAAAATATTCACCTTTAATATTTATACACTTCTGGATGCGTTCGAACAAATTCTCGAAACATTTTTTCCACTCTGAAGGATTCAACAACTGTTTGAGGTAATGAAAATCGCTGCCTACGCATTTTTTTTTTTTTCATATTCGGGAACAAAAAGAAGTCGTAAGATGATAAATCAGGTGAATACGGGCAATGAGACATTAATTCGATGTTTTTCTCCGTCAAATAATCAATTGTTTGACGTGCTGTGTGCGAGTTGGTATTGTCATGATGAAGAATGATGCAACATTTTCGGTTATTTTTCCTGATTTCATCGATGATTTCTAGCAAACAAATTGTTGTATACCATACAGCATCAACTGTTCTTAGATTCTCTAAAGCAATGGTAGCAACATGTCCAGTATAACTAAAGAAACAAACGATCATTTTCTTGAAAGTGCTTCGCGAATGAACCACTTTTGTTGGATTCGGTTCATCTTGGAACACCCCAACGGTTCATTGTTGCTTAGTTTCCGGCTCGTACGAATATATCCAAGTTTCATCTCCTGTATACGGATTTTGCATATTCTCGGTCGAATTTTTTGACCATTTCCTTACACAAATTCACACAAGCCTGTTTTTGAGTTTCGGTCAAATTATGCGAAATCCATCGGGAACAGATCTTTTTCACAGCTAAATGTTCATGCAAAATCGAATGTACTGCTGTCTTCGATATGCCTAAAGAAGCTTCTATCTTAGGGTAAGTCACGTGCCGATCCTCTTCAATCATGTTGCGCACAGCATCGATGTTTTTTGGAACAACAACCGATTTTGCTCGACCTTCACGAAATTCATCGCTGACGGAAGCACGACCATGACGACATTCTGCAAATCAATTTTAAACAGTCTTTTTCATTACCAAAAGTTGAGCGAAGCGATTCGAGGCATTGTTGTTAAGTTAGGCCTTCACAAAAATTGTAAAAATCATCCAACGAAAACCTTCTCCTGAAATTCCCATTCGTTTACAAAACTGTTTTTTTTTAAAAAAAAAAAAAAAAAAAAACTTCATCAAACACAAACTGCTCGGCCAGTTTCTGAGGTGCCACTGTTTTAACAATAACAAATGTCAAATTTTACAATGGTAAAGTCACATCTCAATAGCGCCATCTAGTAGTCATCTGTAAAAACTTAAAAGGCGGCCCTCATAAGTTTATAAATTTAGGCGTATTATATTCGTTCGTATCTTACGAACAGAAGTGAAGATTTTCTACAGTAAGTCGTAGATCTTCCCTCTTACTCCTACTGTCTGTTGAAGGCTTTCGTAAAAAAATTTTCTAGTATTCACATCTCTGCTGTTTTTAAACCATACTATCATATAAGATGTTTGTCATCTAACTAGATTTTTACTTGAGCAATTCTTTCCGAAACGTAATTACATTTCTCAATGATGTATTAGTTTATCTGTACTATTCCGAGTTTTCTTTAGCTCTTTGTTATTTTGATTTTTAAGTAATTATCCATCATTGCTTGGAATTTACCTTTTTTTCTAGTTTTCTGCAGGGCAAAAACTTTTTCCTGTTCTCTTGTATTTAACAGTTTTATGTTCTAATTACCTATTGTAAGTAATCTTCCGTCCTACCCTAGACAAATCCTAACTCTATAAGCCAGTATATATATTTTTTAATTTATAAATATCGTGTTAACCTTGCTCAAAGTTTCCCTGGCGCGATGGCATTGCAAACGGAATTTTTCACAGAACAAAATATAAGAAATAACACAAAAATAATCAAAGTCAGTTTAATTTCCAGAAAATTATTTTTCAATGGACCAATACCGGAGGACTTGGAACATCTTTCTTCAATTAAAATTTGATTTATTATCAAGCGGGGTATACTACCTACCTACATAAATGTTAGAATAAAACATAAATTACTGGAAAAAAGATGTAACACAGCACTGCATAATTAACCAACAAAAAAATTTACATATGGAACGTCGTTAGGTACAATGATTTTGCTTAGGTACTCTTCGTAACTAGAATGCGTATTTTGCAAGATATTTTCAGAGCTTTTCCATAAATTACTTCTATTTCCTAATGCTGATTACATTTTCTAATTAACTGTTGTAAAACATTTCCCCTTTGTAAGAATTGTGTTGTGTGTTTGAGCAAACTGGCATGTCTTTTCATCTCGTAACTAAGTATTTGTCTTGGTATCTCCAGTTAATGTGAGCCAAATATTAAAAGCATACCTGCCCTCTGCCGAGAACCTTACAACCCACAGGCCATCAGAGGAATTCTTGGCAAGAATAGAGTCACAGTTTGCAAAAAAATCACTGCTAGGTAGCTCCATCTCTAAGGGTCGGCAAACTCACTTATAAAAAAAAAATACTAACTGCCAAAACTGAACAAAGTTCGCATCTTGGAACACGTTTGATCGTATCACGACTCATCAGTCGAGCGATAAAGGGAATAGCTCTGCTGGTTAGTGGTTTACATGGTCTTCAGTAGAGGCTTATAATATTGCCATCAGCCAGATATGGTGTGTTTTACTGATATATTATACAAGTAGGACAATAAGTACTTTCTAACTGATGACTTTTTATACAACAAAACGAGTCCCAAGATTATTCGGCAAATGAGAGAACGGCAAATTACTGTTCAGTTTTTGCAATTAATATTGGTTTTTAAATTTTTACTATTAGGTATAAATCTACGGCTTTCAAAATTCGAAATTATGGTTAAAATATTTAATATCTTAATAAGGGATTTGATGGTACGTTGGTCCTTAATGCCACTTAAACTTCTTATAACTCTTTTTTGGAACAGAAAAATAACAACTAAATAAATTAAGGCTGGATAATAGTAACAGTAATAAACCACCTCAAGAATGTCTTTTGAACAAGGAAAAACTAACTTGTACAGGGTTAGTCAACGATAGAATAAAGTTCATTATCTCATTTGTTTCGGGAAGGCCCAGGTATGACGAAACAATGTTAAATACAATAGTTTTAGGGAATGTTAAAGTGCACAGTTTAAAATTATTTTTGAGTATACAGGGTACTTCAAAAAAAGTGTGGCCGATATAACATATGTTTTTTTAAATGGAACATCCTATTTTCTAATTTATTTTTAAATTCTGCGAAAAATTGTATAACCTTTTTATTAATTATATACCTGAACCTAGTAATTTTTCTAATACAGTCGACACTCTATATAGTGAAAGACCAAAATGTTGACCGAAATTTCACTATAGAAAGTTTTTCACTATATAAAGAAAAAATCCGTATATATTGCTATGTATGTATTTTATATTGGTAATCATTTACTTGTATTTATAAGGTACAACCAACAAAAAAAATTGCAAAATTGAATTATTAGAAAAGATTTTATTAAGCATTTGAAAGTTTAAATAATACATAGCATGTACAGGGCTAAATACATACATAAAGTCCGTACGTTATATCTTTACCCGTGCGTCATAGTTTTCAGGCCATATAACAGACGACTATTATATTATTTGTCTCTTTTCACCAATAAATCGTAGGTATTGGTAAAAAGAGACAAAAAATATAATAGTCGTGTGGGATATTGCCTGAAAACTATGACGCATGTGTAAAGATATAACGTACGGACTTTATGTATGTATGTACTACATACGAAATAAAAAGAATAATACAAAATCTGTTAATACATATGTACATACTACGTACATACGTACTAGGAAAAATAATCAATTATTTTCTTTTGAACATTACTTTTCAAAAATAATTGTTGCTCAACAAAATCTCGATTCGATCAGGTACACTTTCCTGGCCCCTGAGAGTAGTTCGCACAATGCCAAATGCATTTCTTATTTCATTTTCACTAAATTCGTCAATTTTTTAAGTAAAACCTGTTTTAGAAAAGCAGTTTTTGATAGTTTTCTGAGAAACATTTTCACTCCATACTTTAGCGACTTCGGTTATACACTCTTTAAGGGTAATCAATTTTTGGACTGGAAGGTTGTTATCAATCGCATTAACAATTTTGTGAACAATTCTGTTTCGGTAATGATGTTTTATGTTTTTTATAATACCCTGGTCCATAGGTTGCAATTTGGAGGTCATGTTTGGTGGAAAAAAGATCAATTCAATATTCCTTAATTTTTTACTTACAGTAACTGGATGTGCAGGACAATTGTCTATAAACATCACAATTTTTCGCTTTTGGCTTTTCATTTTCGTGTCCAGTTCTTTGATCCATCTTTCGAAAATCTCAGAAGTCATCCATGCCTTTTTATTATTGGCGTAATCTAACTCCAGAGATTTAACTCCTTTTAAACAACGGAGATTTTTGCTTTTACCTATGAACAGTAATTTCAGTTTTTCTGTGCCAGCCATGTTTGCTCCAACCATAAGTGTCACCCTTTCTTTACTTGTTTTAACACAAAACATTTATCACTTTTAAAAGCAAAAGTTTTATTTGGCAAACATTGAAAAAAAACAAACCGGTTTCATCACAATTGAAAACGTTTTTTGGCTCGTACGTTTTCAATGCACTTTTTAAAACAGTTTCAGTCCAAATGTCACAGTCCTCCTGACTAACGCTTGCACTCTCGCCAGACACCGTTTTGAAAACAATTGAAGTGCGAGTCTTCCAGCACTCAACCACCCTTCACTAGCTTGAAAATTAACGCAGTTAAATTCTTTAGCAAATTGTAGAGCCTTTTGCTTTATTAAATTTCCGGATATTGGTACGTTTTGATGCGTACGGACCACTTGAAACCATCGTAAAACTGCTTCATTTACATCCTCGTAATTACTCACCCGTACTCGTTTTCAACTGCTTGGAACCTAGGTTTCTTGATGATACTGTCGCGACTTTTTATTATCAGAGAGACGCAACTTGGAGAAACACCAAATTTTGCAGCAACATCAATTTTTTTTGCAGCCTTTATCAACTTCCTCCAAAACTTTAATTTTCTCAGCTAAACTTAAACACACTCGCTTGGACATCTTACTTGATTCTTAAACAAAAAGAAACTGAACCTGAATTTGCGAATTACTAGGCCTCGACTATAAAATGGGTTTTTCCCCGGGTTTCTATAAAATGGGTTATTCCCCGGGTTTCTCACAGAAATCTACCTGATTTATTGCCAACCATTAGGCATTATAAACGCGTTAAGAACCTTTTCAAAAGAATGCGTCATAAAAATGGAATTCGTGCTAATATTAGATAAAAATGGGAAACCCGAAATGGCCAAGATCTCAATAAATGCATAAAAATTTATACATAAAATTCCGGTAAAAATTTTATTATATAGAGTGTTACTATTTTCACTTATATTCACTATATGCAGGGCTTTCTACATGAAATTTCATTAAAATATTCTAGGTCTTAAAAAAATTGCACTATAAAGAGTTTTTCACTATATAGAGTTTCACTATAAACAGTGTCGACTGTATTTCAATTTTTTTTTAAAAAAACACTAGTTTTCAGTTTTGTAAAAAATTGCCAGTAGCGCCATTGTTTCTGAAGGTGGAATACTCATAATCAGTACGAGCGTTTCTATAGATATATGTAAAGAAATTTGAGTTAGATGTTACAGGGTGTTCAAAATAAATTTATGCATTTCGACTATTTTAAATTGAAAAATCTCAAATTTTTAATATGGTACACCCTGTATATGATTATTTTTTCTGATAGATTTTACAAAACCCTCCAACTTTTACTAAGTATGTCATATACCTATTTCTAATAGTTATCGATTTATTTTGAATTTTTCAATTTTTACTCTTGTTTTTAATACATTTACGCTATTGTGAAATCATAAACAAATAGTTAATAATAATTTTAATAAAGTGTAAGTTATCTAATGATTAATTATTATGACGTAATAAATGTTCAAAAATATGCCCGTCTACTTGAATACACATGTTTAGTGGTTTTACTATATTTTCCTTCCCTTTTCTTAGCATAAATGGCGTTGTTGCCCTGCATGCATCCCGTATCCTATTTTCCATATCTACTGGTGTTGTAGGGGGATTAACATAAACACGGTCTTTAATGTAGCCCCACAAAAAGAAGTCTAAAGGTGTTAAGTCACATGATCGAGGGGGCCACTGAATGAATCCATCCCTACCGATCCATTTTGGAGGATAACGATCGTTTAAAAATTCCCGAACTTACCGGTGGTAATGAGAAGGAGCTCCGTCTTGTTGAATCCACATTTGTTCCCTTTCAAAGTTATCAACTTCTTCAAGAAGCTGGGGTAATTCGTTTTGCCAAAAATTTAGATAAGCGTTAAGCGGATCACGGAACAAATATGGACTAATAATTCGAAAATTTAATATTTCACACCATACATTAGGCGACCAGTGGTTTTAGTTTTGAACTTCCCGGACCCAAAATGGATTAACTGTTGAATAATAATGCATGTTATGGCTGTTAACTGCTCCATTACTGCGAAAAGTAGCTTAATCAGAAAATATTATTTTGGATAAAAAATTTGGATCGGCCTCTCCATTCATGGTGGTACAAAAGTTTACTCGTCGTTCAAAATCACGGTTTTGAAGTTCTTGGTGTAGGTCCATGGGAAAGGGATGACACTTTCTCGTGGTACGATTCGTCGTAGATTGGTTTGTGTCAGATAAGTCAGCTAGTTGACAGCTGCTGATCTGGGGATTATCTTCAACATGAAGTAAAATCTCCACTTCTTTTACCTCATTGGTAGCATTCTGGTTTACTACTTTCCGTTTTGTATACTCAACGCTACCACTACCATCAAACCGTTCCATTAAGCACTGAAAAGATTTTCTAATGGTATATGTCTATTAGGGTACTTCGCTCCGTAAAGCCTTACTGCCAAAAGACAATTTTTTCCCGCCTCGCCGAGTATATAAACCATATCAATTAATTCATTTTTAGGAAAATCCATAACTGTTACCTTTATACGTCACTTACTACAACAAATTAAACTATTTTTACTTGCTTAACAGACATGTCAACATTTCACAATGCCTACATTTTTATTTTGTCTTGGCAACTATGATGTTATAGCGTAAATGTATTAAAAACAAGGTTAAAAATTGGAAAATTCAAAATAAATCGAAAACTATTAGAAATAGGTATATGAAATACTTAAAAGTTGGAGGGTTTTGTAAAATCTATCAGAAAAAATAATAATATACAGGGTGTGCCATTTAAAAAATTTGAGATTTTTCAATTTAAATTAGTCGAAATTCATATATTTCTTTAAACATCCTGTAGCATCTAACTCAAATTTACTATGTACATTATTAATAAAAAGTTATAAAATTTTACGCAGAATTTAAAAATAAATTAGAAAATAGGATGATCCATTTAAAAAAACATATGTTATATCGACCACACTTTTTTGAAGTACCCTGTATACTCAAAAATAATTTTAAACTGTGCACCTTAACATTCCCTTAAACTATTGTGTTTAACATTTTTTTGTCATTCCCGAAACAAATGAGGTAATGAACTGTACTCTATCGTCGACTCACCCTGTACTGCACTTTTTACGTCAAAATAGTTCATTGTGGTGTTGATCACGAATAGGCTCGATGAGTATCACAAACTCGGTATTGCAGAGTTCACTACCAATAATTTTCATTCCGGGAACAGCGGTGGTCATTTAGTTGTACCTTTACTTTCAAAATTACTCTGCAATTTATGTTCGTGTACGTTTACTTCTTAACATTTAAAGACAATTTGTTCACATCAAATCAATTTTGAATTATTTTAAGATAATCATTTATTATTAGTAACAGTAATTTATTATTATTATTGTGTCATACGCAAAAGTGTAACATCGAGAGATCATTGAAATAGAGAAGAAATTCTAATTTAATTCCTAAAAAACGAATATTTCCTTCATTATCTAAATTACGTAGTTTTGAGATTCTTTCAATCTCTAAAAAGTTCTATTTGTGGCTCTCATGTTTCCTCAGAGAGCGTTCTTTACGAGTGGCAGTCGACAGATTTCTTTCTAACACCTTCACTATCCACGCCGGTGTGCCACAAGGCTTCATACTGTCTCCTACTCTCTTTCTGATTTACATTAACGATCTGCTGGAAAAGACCGGGAATCCAATCTACACCTTTGCAGATGACAGTACGCTTATCTCGTCATTAACTTTGAACACTCGGACATCGACTACTCAGACAAATATCCGCCGCAGACAGCATTAAGTCATTAAGCTTAACAAAGACCTGGAAGAAATTTTATCTTGGGGTGACAGTAACGAAGTAGAGTTTAGCGCTACGAAGGCCCAGGCGTCGGTTTTTTCTAAAAAAGTTAACGTTGCTGAACCCGACATAGTTATGTCGGGGCACTCCATTCCTCTAACATCGTCACTCAATTTGTTGGGCGTTAATTTGGAAGCAAATATGTCCTGGCATGAACATGTTGCAGGCATACCAAGGACAGCTTCTCAAAAGTTGGGAATATTATTTCGAACCAGAAAGCTTTACACTCCACAACTGTTAGTTCTTTACACAGCTCAAACTCGACCAACTCTGGAATACTGCTCCCATGTTTGGGGCTCCGCTCCCAAACATACACTACATTTATGGGATTCTATTCAGAGAAGAGCTGTGCGTCTGATTGGAGACCCGAAACTGACCGGCGGCCTTGATTCGCTGGAACATCGAAGCACGGTTGGCAACTTGAGTCTATTCTACAAGTATTTTCATGAAAAGTGTTCGAAGGATGTAGCCTGCTTAGTTCTTCCCAGAGCGGTGCCTGTTAGAAATACACGTTGCGCTAATACTTCACATCCGTATGAGGTTCAGCTTGCTATTCCTCGTACAACGCTTTTCAAGCAGTCTTTTATATGGAGAACATCATCCCTTTGGAATAATTTGCCCAGGACTCTGTTTCCCACCGAGTACAATTTATAGCGATTCAAGAACAACGTGAATCGCATCTTTTTTTCCGCACACATGTCGCTTCTGTAGCGCTTTAGGGACTGCAGCATGTGTGCTAGACCCATAAAAAAATAAAAAAACCGGCCAAGTTCAAGTCGGACTTGCGCAATTAGTGTTGAGTACCGTGATTACTTTTAAAATAAAAATTTTTGTTACGGAGGTATAAAATGATCAGTGACTTCACAAAACACACCCCAAATGAGTTTTCAACAAAGTTTGCTTCCGATCAATGATCAAATACAATCGTTCTAATTTTCATCCAATTTACACCTTATGGAGAATATTTCAGAATTTTCACGAAAATTTCTGATGATATTAGAGCTAGAGTTGAGGGACCGCGATTTTTGGAAACTTTAAGCTTTCATTTGACACCCACTCGATGATCTTGAAAAAATTGTTTTTTATATACCAGATAAAAAAAAGTAATGCATTCATGATAATTTTCATTCAATCTACGGCTTATAGAGAACATTCCAGAATTTTTTAAGAATTTTTTGATTAGTACTCTCAGAGATAGGGTGAGGGACAGCGATTTTTGCTATTTTTTTTCAAATAATATAAAAAAAAAGTTTGCACAAATAATACGTCAAAAATATTTTTGAAATCGTGTTATCACATTTGACACCACACTCGATGACCTTAATTTTTTTTTCACTCCCGATTTCACCAGCCAAAATTAATCCTTTAAGTCAAAATTTAACTTTCAAAACTACTCGACTCTGACTGGGCCATCAATTCCTATATTTGTGCAACATTCTAGGTCAAATAGTTTCGGAGATAATCGGGTGTGACAGGCAGACAGACAGACGGGCAGACAGACGGACACCAAAGAAAGTCCGGAACGCTAACAAGTTAAAATATAAGTTTTGAGAAAAGGACTCACAGCAAGAGCGTACTTTTTAAACACTCTGAGTGAGTTTACAGGTCTAATTTACATTGATCTGATAAAAACATAAGAAAGGACAAGTTCATTTAGTTTCTTTATGCACAGACACATCCTGTCATCTAATCTAACTAACAAGATACCCAAAACTTAAACAATGGAAAATTCTATGAAGTAATTCTGTAAGAATGTTAAAAAAGTGTCAAAAAATGATAAACAACCTACAAAAATTGATAAATTTTTGCAAAAATAAACCAAAAAAAATAACACTTCTGCTAACAAGTGATAAAAACGTCAATTTCATGGGTTTAAGATAAAATGTGTCATTAACTGAACAAATAAAACGCACCGTAAATCAAATTACCTTTTCGTCCTGAATTGCGGATCAGGGAACAAAATTAGATTAAAATCGTCAGCAATCAGCAGTTGTGGTAGAAGAGATAAGCCTACCGAAATTAATAAAAATAAGATTCCAAAAACAGCCCTTTGTAATTACTTTTTCTGTAAACAATAGGGTAGCTTGAAAAACGTCATTTTGGGAAGGTTGAAAACAGGGAGTATTTTTCAGATTTCCTTTGATGAAATTAGTGCGTTTTTGCCACATTACATAAAGAAATATAGATTGGAATTTCCTTCCTCCTTTTCAGCAAATAATGTTTTTAGTGCAATTTCTTATTTAGAAATTAATTATATTTTACGGGACGATAGAAAATAAACCGCATTCAGTAATACTGCATTGCATGAACGATTCATGATTGGCGGGCATGCATTCGTGCTACAGCCAAACTATGGATGGATTTGAATGAGATGAGGTTGCTGCAACCAGCCAGTAATTATATAGGTACAACTGACAATTAAAATGTAGCTAGGCCACACAGTAAATATGAGATAACACCTCGTCTAGAGCTGATAGCAAAAGAATGGTGAGCTTTTAGGGATGACAAGAAGGAAAAATAGCTAAACAA
>JAHKBH010003759.1:0-14058 GCA_019049505.1 Pachyrhynchus sulphureomaculatus
ATGTTTCAAATCAGATTATTTTGAGTTTAGTAAACAAATAGAAAAGTTAATGCGTCGAAGAATTGTATTTATTCGATGCCTTTCATTTTTCCAACTACTTAAATTCAACATACGATTTCTCAAAGATAAAAAAAGATATCTAGACAAGTCCAAATGCGTTTTGAAGAGGAAGAGTAGTTCTTTCTGACCCCATTAATAGTTTTCATAAAAAAAATTACCTTTCGATGTAACATAACCTCAAATATCTCGAAAAATCGTGATTTTCGAACTTGTAGGTTAGAATATCTCGAAAACCGGAGCCATCAGAGAAATTCTGACCTCGGATTCGCATTTAGCGCGTCAAAAGCCTTCGGAAAAGGATATTCTGGTTTCTGGATAAAAAATTTGTCGACCTGTGTAATCAATAAGTTTTAATAAAATAGTGCTTTATCTTACAAAGATTGTAGTCTTGTAAAGTGTTAAAAAAACTCTGACCATTTTAGTTAATGCAAATGTTTAGCTAGAAAATCTGTTTGGATTATTCTTGTCTCGTAGAAATATCTACTTTACCATTCAAAACCGGCGGTCCTAAAATCTGCATTTTGAATTTTATGTTGCACTTACTAATTTACTCTTGCTTTGTACATACTTTCTGCTGCTTTATTGCGCTGTGTTGTATTTCATTGTTATGACTTTTTAAAAATGTTAATAAAATTTAATTGACTTCATGGACACTTCATGTTTTGGTAATGAAATTTCTTTGTATGTTCAACAAACTCTTTATATTTTTTATTCATTTTCATAAGGAATTTTTTCACAGCTATAATATCAAACTGCTTGGAACTCTATTCATCTTATAATTTTAAGTAATAACTTCTACGTTACTGTTAACTACTACTTCACTAAGTAGTAGCATAGCTACTACTTAGTGAAGTAGCGGTTGCGGAGGCCACTTATAGAATTTTTAGAATAATAAAAATTGTATGTAAAACAAAGCAAGTTTTGTTACGAACAATCCACAATCAAAAAGTTTTTTTGTTTTAAAAAAGAACTCATATGACTATAACCTATAGCTAGTAAATTTTTATTGATAGAGTAACACACGCAATTTGGATAAAAAAATAAATATAAATTAAAAACAATAAAAAAATTTATTAACCTTCATTTCAAGGAATGACATTGCATTGTCCTTAATAATCTCTCTATAACATTATTATTTTTAATTTAAAACTTTCCATTATATTTTTTCTTCAAAACATACGTTATATATACAGTAATACCCCGCTTAGCGCGACCCCGTTACGCGCGGTTTCACTATAACGCGAATTTCAAATTTCGCGCTCATGTAGTCATTAACTTCTCTATGGTCGCGGGGGGATCCCCGCTTTCTCTGAATATTCTCTTTGAAGAATTGGGAATTCCCTGTCCTTCGACTTTGTTCTATGGGGATTTCCTCGTTCGTTTTCGTGTGTTCATTTGTTCCGTAATGTTAGTTCGGTCGGCTGGCAGTTTTGTTTTAATATTTATTGGAGATACATACATACATAATTTAACCCTACGTTAAAAATGCCGCCTGTAAAGAAAAAAGAGCGTAAAAGCGTCACTTTGGAATTGAAGATGAAAGTGTTAAGAAGAATGGAAAATGGAGGCAAAGCAACAATTGTTGGGAGAGATTTTGGACTCTCAGAATCGACTGTGAGAACGATTTATAAAAATCGGGAAAAAATTAAAATCTCCAGCGAAGGTTCAACACCTATAAGTGCAACAAAACTTTCTCGTTCGAGATCATCTATCTTAGAAAGAATGGAGAAATTACTGTCAGTCTGGATCGAAGATTTGAATAAGAAGAACACACCACTAAGTCAAGATCTCATATGCACAAAAGCAAAATCTTTGTATGAGATGCTGAAAACAAAAGAAGGAGAAGGGAGTGCCACTCCGATTTTTGCTGCCAGCAGAGGCTGGTTCCATCGGTTCAAGCAGCGTTCTAATCTTCACAATATCCACATAACAGGCGAGGCGGCCAGCGCGGACATTCAAGCTGCAGCTGAGTTTCCAGACAAGTTTCAAGACTTCGTTAGACGAGAGAAAATTCCTGCTTGTCTCATCTTCAATGTTGATGAGACCGCACTTTACTGGAAAAAAATGCCATCTCGAACATTCATTTCTAAGGAAGAACGTCAAGCCAGTGGTTTCAAAGCTGCGAAAGATCGACTAACACTTCTGCTGGGTGGTAATGCCACTGGTGATTTCAAACTGAAACCTTTACTAGTGTACCATTCAGAAACACCCCGTGCAATGCGAGGCACAGACAAGACAAGTCTACCAGTTGTGTGGCGATCAAACAGAAAGGCGTGGGTTACACGGGAAATTTTTCAAGAATGGTATTCTAATAGTTTTTGCCCATCAGTCAAATCATACTGTGACAGAAATGGGCTTGAACCTAAAGTTATATTACTCTTAGACAATGCCCCAGGACATCCAACCTCACTTGATACGCCAGAGACTTAAAAGTGTACGTAAAGTTCCTTCCACCAAACACTACGTCAATATTACAACCTATGGACCAGGGAGAGCAATAGCAAACTTCAAAGCTTATTACCATCGCCGCACTTTTAGCCAACTAATTCATGAAACTGACGGGGAAGGAAGACAGTCTATGCGAGAGTGGTGGAAGTCATACAACATTATGAAGTCTATTCACAACATAGAAGAGGCTTGGAAGGAAGTTAAAATGAGTTGTATGAATGGGGTGTGGCGTAATCTTTGGCCAGATGTAGTGGAAGCACCTAGAAGAATTGTCCAGATGCAGAGACAAGTGCTTGAAGACATTGCTGCAATGATTGAGGGGTCTGAACTTGAAGATGTCACGGTAGAAGATCTCGTAGAACTTGTAGCAACGCACGACGATCCTATTAGCAATGAAGATCTGATCGAGTTACAGAATAATCCTATCTACGATGAGGAAGAACAAGTAGAAGAGAAAGTTTTATCTTCAGGGGAAATACAAAATGCACTTTCAAAAATTTATTCAGGTTTGGACATATTGCAGAGTATAGACAATAATGATGACCGTGTCTTGACCGTGTGTCAAACAATTAAAAACAGTGTTGGGTGTTATGAACGTATTTTACAAGAACGTAAACAAAACGTTACCCAAAAGACAATAGATGTATTTTCCGTAAAAAATAAGAGTATGTATTGCATAAAGTGTTCTTAGAATTAAAGTGATTGATTAAAATGATTTGTATTTTTTTGTATTAAATTTTGACTATGTTTAATCATAAACCTCGATATACGCGAATTTCAGTTAACGCGATTTTTTTCGGAACGTATCCCTCGCGTAAAGCGGGGTATTACTGTATTTACATTTAGTTTTGACTCTATAATAATAACTGATAAGGAATTCAGACTCTTCATATGTAATATAGCTACAGAAAATTTTAATATTAGTTTTTAATAATATTTTTATGGCCCCAATAAACAGGAAGTTAGCAATTTATGCAGACATTTAAATTTTTAAGTGTCCTTTATTCTTTCAAACTGGATGTATTTGTTCAAGAGAATCTGGAAAAAATATTAATGGTGGCTTATTGGCAATTTATATTCCCCTGAGGCTGCATACAGAGTTGCCCTCAATCTTTTTTGAAGAGATTTAGCAAAAGTTCGAATACCTCTGCGTTAATTTGGAGGCAAGGTCGAACAGTAATACACGACAAAGTAAAAAATAAGTTTTTAATTGCAAGAAGAAGGAACAAATGTGTAATGTCTTGAACCATTTTCTTATCGGACTTTTATCTCTTTCTATCTCTATCAGTTTAAAGGCGTTAAAGTGGGAAAGATCAAAAAGCTCGTCTAAAGAGTTTCGAAATCCTTGCACACGAATCTCATGTAGTCCAACCCATCATGCCCACTCCCTTTCTGAATATTACTCTTTTCAAAGATCTGTATCGATTATTAAGTTATATATTGAAGGCTTCTTTTTTCACTATCTCGAATCGTCATCTTATTTGTGTTATGGTTATAAAGAAAAAATTGAACGACTTGTCTGTTTGATGGTATTTTTCACTACGTGAACTTGTGATCTTCAGCCATTGAATCTTCGTCTTTAGTTTGGCTTTCGTTGATACTGTCACTTGATACATCTCACAAATGTCCACTCGATTAGAATACCAAAAGAACAACCCCGCACTACGAAAGACGTGCAAGTTCAACCATCACCGTTTAAAATCATTCAGTGAGTTTAAAGCAAACTGAAGATTCATAAACGAAGACTACAAATATTATACCAAACTCTAATACAATAAATAAATATAAATGTAGGAATATTTCCGCTTCATCCTACAGCAACTCATGCATGTTTTAGTTTTTACCCGTTTTTTTTTCTCAAAGTATTGGTTATGTTAGAACTTGCTAAGCAAACTCCTTGAAAAGGCTTATTGGAACTAGAATCAAAATAAAACAATATTTTAAACAATAATAGCAAACAAGTAATTTTAAAATAATTTGTTTGAGACAAATCTATAAAATATAATTAAAATTAAAAAAAAAAAATGTAATTCATTTTAATAGAATTAACTTAATGAGTATATTTCCTCCTCTCGCGACTGTGTGCGCCGCTCTCTTTGGTCACTATGTCGGTTCTTGGATCAGATGTTAACAAAAGAAGAAGAAGAATAAATGTAGGCGGTAAAAATAAATATTCTATATGTGGAAAAATGTAGAGAAATGGATAAGTATTCATATTTGAAAAGATTATGTTCTCACCCGTTAAAAGAGCACTTAAGGGTTACTCTGAAGCTCTTGGCTAAGTAAATAATCTCACGTCATGATAAAAGCTAATGCATTTTAGGATCGCTTACAAAAAACACAGTTTTAATATCTGTAGTATGTATTTTCAGAAAAATATACTAAATTAATGTTACTAAAAAGATTCAATTATATTATTTAAAATCAATGTCGTGTTGTATTCCATTATATTATTAAGTTTTGTTATAAGCAGATGATTAGTAAGATATTTAAGTTAGTCATTTTGCTTGTTAATTATTGATTTCTACTTTTTTTTACTGAGGAAACTTTTGTATTTCTCCAAATATTACCCTCTCATATTTTTTCTCCTTTTTGTTACATTTCAGGGTCTGGATCACGACATATGTAACATAGTTTCAAATTTCCCTCGACCTCTCTGTTGATAAGATAACTATCGAATTAAATGAGATATCTATTTCAAATTTGGTACACATATAACCCTTGGAGTAGAAAAGGAAGCGATAGTTTTTGATCCTCAGAGAAAGAGAATGTTACAGTGGTTGCTTCGTATATATATCATATTATTGTGTGTTGTTATCAATGTTTTTAAAGTCGAGGAATCTGAAAATAATGCTATTTTTAGTGTTCCGTGTGGAACACTT
This sequence comes from Pachyrhynchus sulphureomaculatus, assembly GCA_019049505.1. NCBI lineage: Eukaryota > Metazoa > Arthropoda > Insecta > Coleoptera > Curculionidae > Pachyrhynchus > Pachyrhynchus sulphureomaculatus. Next base: position 5,391 of record JAHKBH010003759.1, read on the forward strand.
AACATATAAGATCACTTCGTGTCTGTATGTCTGTCTGTCCGTCTATCGCCCCACTAGAGCCGTGTAGCTGTGTTTTGAAAGTTAAATTTTTTACTTAAGGGGTTAGTTTTGGGGGGTGAAATCGGAAGTGGAAAAAAGAAAATTACCAGGTCATCGAGTGGGTATCAAAAATATATATAATATAATACTTGCGCACACTTTTCTTTGTATTATTTTAAAAAAATTGCAAAAAATTCTGGAATATTCTCTACAGGGTGTAGATTGAACGAAAAATTATTAGGAATGCATTACCTTTTATAATTTATCTGGTATATAAAAAACAAAAATTTCAAGGTCATCAGTTTTCGGTGAAGATGGAAAAAAAACTTTGTTAAAAACCTATTTGGAGTGTGTTTTGTGAAGTCATTGATCATTTTATACATCCGTAACTAAAATTTTTCTTTTAAAAGCAGTCAAAGTACGGAACACTAATTGCGCAAGTCCAACTTGCACTTGACCGGTTATTATTTATTAATTCCAATTGTAACTAAAAATTATATACATAGAGAGATGTCAGGTTACAGTTGGCTCTGAAATTTATCCCCTGCTCAAATTTTGAGCGATAATGTTTTGATAAAGTTATTGTTAAGTGTGGGAAAGCCAGTTTCAGTATTTATTTTAGAAGTGTGTTTTTGCAAAGGTTGATTTTATCGCTTGTTTTGTTAAAGTTTTGACTATTTATTGATTAAATATAAAGAAATATTTCTTAAATTAAGTACATAATATCTCTCCAAGATCACTTTTTTATATGGTCTTCTTCTTGAAAAGGATATTAAGTCTTTAAAAACTCGGGGTACATGAGGATTAAAATAGTTTTGATATGTGATATTAAGCTAACTTAGCAGGTTTTTTTTGTAGCCTGCTTAAGCTAGTTTTAAAATAAAATAATTTATAGCTAATTATTCGATACCCGTTTAACGATGCCGACTGATAGTGGTCACGATGTAGTTTATAAAATATAAATAAAAGCAAAATTATTCGGATTCTTGTATACACATTATATTTTGTTAAGTCATTTTATTACAGTATTAAAAATTTAATCAATATATATATATATATATATATATATATATATATATATATATATATATATATATATATAAAGGGTGATTCATTTAGAGGTACTTTTTTTTTTTAAATAAAAAAAAATGAAAAAAAAACAATTTTATTTTATAATCTTTATTATCATATAAAAGAACCATTCTTTACAATTATTTCTTAAAGATAATTTCTTTCAAATGTTGTCCGCGACTACGGTTAACAACGTCCAATTTTCAATGACGCGTGTGAGTATTTCGAGTGGTATTTGGCCAATGACTCGAGTAATATTGGCCTCCAATGCCTCAATTGTAGCTGGCTTATCCATGTAGACTTTGGACTTTACATAGTCCCAAAGGAAAAAGTCAAGAGGTGTGATGTCACATGATCTAGCCGGCCAATTCACTGGTCCAAAGCGTGAAATGATCTGTTCGCCGAATTGCTCTCGCAGTAAAGCCATGGTTTCACGGGCTGTATGGCAAGTGGCGCCATCTTGTTGGAACCAAATTTCATCGAGACCACGGGCTTCAATTTCTGGCATCAATAGTCTGTTATCATGGCGCGATAACGGTCACCATTCACAGTAACATTCCGGCCGGCCTCTGTTTTGAAGAAATATGGACCGATTATTCCACCGGCCCATAAACCACACCAAACATCGGTTTTTTCTGGATTTAATGGCAACTCTTGAACCTCTTCAGGTTGTTCATCGCCCCAAATACGGGCATTTTGTTTATTCACGAACCCATTAAGCCAAAAATGGGCCTCATCGGTGAACAAAATTTTTTCTCGAAAACAGTGGATCTTCTGCAAGCTTGTCAAGAGCCCAACGACTAAAACGGAAACGATTCAGAAGGTCGGTCGGCTTCAGTTGTTGCACTAGTTGAATTTTGTATGCTTTTTAAAGAAAGATCCTTACGTAAAATACGCCAAGTTGTTCAATATGACAGGCCAAGCTGTTGAGAACGGCGACGAATCGACACTTCACGGTCTTCGCGTACACTCTCCGCTACCGCCCCCTATATTTTCTTCACTACGTGCTGGATGTGGTCTATTCGGTCGAGCATTATCCAATAATGAAAATTGGGTCTCAAACTTATTGATGGTAGAGCGAATTGTGCGTTCGGTAGGCCGATTATGTGGACCATAAGTTGCTCTAAGCGCCCGATACACATTCCTCGTAGAACGCCCATTTTCGTAATAAAGTTGAACAATTTGTAGACACTGTGCCGGGCTAAGTCTTTCCATTATGAATTGTCAAACACTACTGAACAGGAATGCCACTTCAGTTGACACGACGCATGCGCAATCTGCAATTAAATCCCCATCACAAAAAGTACCTCTAAATGAATCACCCTTTATATATAATAAAAAGAGAGAAAGCAAAAGTTGCGGTATCTTTGCCGAGTTCCCCAACTATTTTCATATCTTATTTATATATATATATATATATATATATATATATATATATATATATATATATATATATATATATATATATATATACAGTAGAACCCCGGTTATCCGAGGTAACGTGGGGGGCACCCTCCTCAGACATTTGAAAAATTTCTTCTTCTAAATCATCTGCTGTAATCCATTCAACAACATCTTTCTCTTGTCACATTTTCGCAACCTTTTAATTTTTGCATTGATTCAAATAAACTTTTTTCTTTTTCTTCTATCTCGCTGTCAAATTTGAACAGGACATTTCTCCATGGCTTCTCGATTTCAAAGCTAATTCATTTAATGGAGTATCATCTTCACTGTCATTATAGTCCTCAAAATCAATAACTTTTTACCAAGATTTTTGAATAGTAGTAATACGCATAGAATCCCAAGCTTGAATTACCCAGTAAATAACATTTTTCGGTGTAACCTTTCTCATCCCATTGAGAATATCCTTCTTTTCTGTGTATTCTAACAGTTGTTCAAGATATAAACGCCTATAATTTTTTTTAATTTTTATAGAGGATGCCTTGATCCATTGGTTGCATTAAGCTGGTTACATTTGGAGGAAAAAATTTTACAACAATTTCGCCCACATGAAGTCCTCCAGGGTGAGAGGGGGCATTATCCATTAACAAAATTGCTTTAATAGGAAGACGGTTTCTGTTAAAAAATTTAGTCACAGATGGCATGAACTCTTCTTCAAACCAGTTAGTAAATAAGGTCGCATCCATCCATGCGCTCTTCTGACTTTTGTGATAGACTGGTAGGGCTTTGGGTAAGATGCCTTTTAAAGCTCTTGGACGTGCAGACTTGCCAATCACCATCAGTGGGATTTTGTGCTTGCCAGATGCATTGGAACATACCATTATAGTTAACCTTTCCTTACTTCGGTTTTCATTGATTTTCTTCCTGAGGACGAGGAGGCTGAATTTATACACCACTCTTCTATTTTTATGTGGTTTCTTTTCCAATCTCCAACTGTTGCCTCACCTACTCCATAATCTCGTGCAACAACTTTAATTATCTCTCCTGCTTCAGTTCTTCTGATGGCTTTTAATTTTTCTTCAATAGGAACGACGATTCTTTTACGCTTGTTTTGCTCCATTATAATACGACAAACAAAAATTCAAACAAAGCAGTTCGTATTAATTACACTTAACTACCAGAACTCCAACCGAATAAATTATGTGAGTATACTCGTACTTCTTCGTAGTAAACGCTATAACGCCCTGCATTCACGCAAATTTACATGCTGAAAGAGTCCAAAAACATAAATAGGGGAACCCCTCACACGGGCCAGGGGGATTTCACGAAGGCCCCGACGATTTTAAATGGAAATATGTACATACATATTTTAGAAGCTCGGTTAATACGCAGCATAGACGCGCGTACCTCTGATAATCAGGTTCTTAGATTGGCTTCGTAAATCCAGAGCTCGGATAATCGCGACTCGGTTAATCGGGTTCTACTGTATATATATATATAATATATATATATATATATATATATATATATATATATATATATATATATATATATATATATACTCGTATATATATATATACAGTAATACCCCGCTTAGCGCGACCCCGTTACGCGCGGTTTCACTATAACGCGAATTTCAAATTTCGCGCTCATGTAGTCATTAACTTCTCTATGGTCGCGGGGGGATCCCCGCTTTCTCTGAATATTCTCTTTGAAGAATTGGGAATTCCCTGTCCTTCGACTTTGTTCTATGGGGATTTCCTCGTTCGTTTCGTGTGTTCATTTGTTCCGTAATGTTAGTTCGGTCGGCTGGCAGTTTTGTTTTTAATATTTATTGGAGATACATACATACATAATTTAACCCTACGTTAAAAATGCCGCCTGTAAAGAAAAAAGAGCGTAAAAAAGCGTCACTTTGGAATTGAAGATGAAAGTGTTAAGAAGAATGGAAAATGGAGGCAAAGCAACAATTGTTGGGAGAGATTTTGGACTCTCAGAATCGACTGTGAGAACGATTTATAAAAATCGGGAAAAAATTAAAATCTCCAGCGAAGGTTCAACACCTATAAGTGCAACAAAACTTTCTCGTTCGAGATCATCTATCTTAGAAAGAATGGAGAAATTACTGTCAGTCTGGATCGAAGATTTGAATAAGAAGAACACACCACTAAGTCAAGATCTCATATGCACAAAAGCAAAATCTTTGTATGAGATGCTGAAAACAAAAGAAGGAGAAGGGAGTGCCACTCCGACTTTTGCTGCCAGCAGAGGCTGGTTCCATCGGTTCAAGCAGCGTTCTAATCTTCACAATATCCACATAACAGGCGAGGCGGCCAGCGCGGACATTCAAGCTGCAGCTGAGTTTCCAGACAAGTTTCAAGACTTCGTTAGACGAGAGAAAATTCCTGCTTGTCTCATCTTCAATGTTGATGAGACCGCACTTTACTGGAAAAAAATGCCATCTCGAACATTCATTTCTAAGGAAGAACGTCAAGCCAGTGGTTTCAAAGCTGCGAAAGATCGACTAACACTTCTGCTGGGTGGTAATGCCACTGGTGATTTCAAACTGAAACCTTTACTAGTGTACCATTCAGAAACACCCCGTGCAATGCGAGGCACAGACAAGACAAGTCTACCAGTTGTGTGGCGATCAAACAGAAAGGCGTGGGTTACACGGGAAATTTTTCAAGAATGGTATTCTAATAGTTTTTGCCCATCAGTCAAATCATACTGTGACAGAAATGGGCTTGAACCTAAAGTTATATTACTCTTAGACAATGCCCCAGGACATCCAACCTCACTTGATACGCCCAGAGACTTAAAAGTGTACGTAAAGTTCCTTCCACCAAACACTACGTCAATATTACAACCTATGGACCAGGGAGCAATAGCAAACTTCAAAGCTTATTACCATCGCCGCACTTTTAGCCAACTAATTCATGAAACTGACGGGGAAGGAAGACAGTCTATGCGAGAGTGGTGGAAGTCATACAACATTATGAAGTCTATTCACAACATAGAAGAGGCTTGGAAGGAAGTTAAAATGAGTTGTATGAATGGGGTGTGGCGTAATCTTTGGCCAGATGTAGTGGAAGCACCTAGAAGAATTGTCCAGATGCAGAGACAAGTGCTTGAAGACATTGCTGCAATGATTGAGGGGTCTGAACTTGAAGATGTCACGGTAGAGAAGATCTCGTAGAACTTGTAGCAACGCACGACGATCCTATTAGCAATGAAGATCTGATCGAGTTACAGAATAATCCTATCTACGATGAGGAAGAACAAGTAGAAGAGAAAGTTTTATCTTCAGGGGAAATACAAAATGCACTTTCAAAAATTTATTCAGGTTTGGACATATTGCAGAGTATAGACAATAATGATGACCGTGTCTTGACCGTGTGTCAAACAATTAAAAACAGTGTTGGGTGTTATGAACGTATTTTACAAGAACGTAAACAAAACGTTACCCAAAAGACAATAGATGTATTTTTCCGTAAAAAATAAGAGTATGTATTGCATAAAGTGTTCTTAGAATTAAAGTGATTGATTAAAATGATTTGTATTTTTTTGTATTAAATTTTGACTATGTTTAATCATAAACCTCGATATACGCGAATTTCAGTTAACGCGATTTTTTTTCGGAACGTATCCCTCGCGTAAAAGCGGGGTATTACTGTATATATATATATATATATATATATATACATATACATATACATATACATATAAACATATACATATATACATAAGCGATCCTCTTCTACCTTACGGTGTTGAGGTGTCACGGCAGAAGTTTCTTCACACGCGACGATTTGTAGCCATCCTTTCTGCATGTCTTAACTCGATCCCTCTTCTTTGAAGCGTTTTGAATACTTCATCACGCACTACACTATTGTTGATACAAACTCTTCTGGTTATACCCTCCGCTGCTCTAAGGTATCATCGCATTTCACAAGCCTGAATTCTGCTCTCATCTCTGCTGCTCAGAGCCCATGGTTCACTTCCATATATTAGTGTAGGTATATACACACCTTTAAATATTTTCCTTATGTAAGTCTAACTTAGTCCATAATAGAGTTTAGTGGCGTTTGTTATGCGGTTGTTAATTTCTGATTTCCTCTTGAATTCAGTACTGAGCCCACGGAACCGGGAATTGATGAGTAACAACATAAGTATATATATATATATATATATATATATATATATATATATATATATATATATATATATATATATATATATATAGAATAAAGAAAGAAAGCAAAAAATTGCCGTATCTACCAAAATTATTAAAAATACAATCTTAGTTGGGGAACTCGGCAAGAAGGGCGTGATAAGAGATCACACAATTTTCATTAAGCCAATATTTCGGTCCTGGATTGGGACCTTCTTCAGGGCAGAACTGAAAAGAAGAACAGAGCGTATTCACTGATCGTGTCTGGACAACTTTAAATTAATGATGTTATCATTAGGTTGTTATGATAAATAAAATTAGTGTAGAACAAGAATAAGATATTAGTCATAATAAGTTAAAAAACTCACATGAGAAGTGCAAAGATTTCGTTAGCCTGAATGGCCGTAGGTTATACATACAAAAGTTGTTACATATAAAAGTTGGTTTAATCCATAACATATATAAAATACACACTAAAACACTGTAGACAAAATTCTAAAAACCAAATTTAAAACATGGATGTAATTGGGAACCTTGGATGTTGAGAACATTGTTACTTATTTCACCTGTGACCACCACATATGGCCACCGCCATTTAGGAAAAATGACAAGGACGACAGGAGACAGCTGCCCGACAGAGATAAGGGGTTTAGTCAAGAAAACTCAATTAACCAGAATGCGGGGTCGACACGTGGAAGGAACCGATAGAAAAGGAAGTGCAAATATTGGACCCTAAGTTGGAAGGAGATAGCCAATATATATATATATATATATATATATATATATATATATATATATATATATATATATATATATATATACCGGCCATCTTCTTTACGCGAGTACTGTGATAAGTAGTTTGAGTAATGTTCCCTTTTTCTGTCGATTCTAACTCGGATGATTAGCTACAATACAGCGAAATGTGTCCCGAGATGAATGGACAGATAAAGAAACTAAATAACTGCTAAAATACGAACTTTGTTCAATTTTAATAGTTGATATTAATATATGTGACAGTGTTAGGTTATCTGAAAAACGTATAAAAAGTTTATTATCAATGTCCTATTTTAGCTAAACTAGTAAGCTAAAAGTAGCCAGCTATTACTATTTGAAGCAAATATAAGTATGGACCCGTTGCGTAATGTAAGACAACAAATGGGAATGAATGGATCCCTTATGATAGATATATACTAGATATATAGTAACTAATATGGTACGGTTACATACAAAGAATGGGTCGAACTAGATTTCTTAAAAGAATTATATGATGGATACCACCATGCCACAGGACACCTAGAAAGAAGTTGCCCCCTGAGCAATGAACTGAAGGCAACTCAGAGGTGACCAATAAAATCACAGAAGGACATGAAAGTTAGGCACTTTAAAAACAATATATCATATATGAGTTTCAAATTACTAGAATATACTCTGTGAAAATTTAAAGACTTTGTTCCCAAAAAACTGGGGTCACGAGTCGTCATTTTTTATAATATAGACCAAAAAATACACAATTATTTGATGGTCTGGTGTTCAAAATACTTAAACAAGTCATCTCAAAACTAGAGTATAGTAATCTAAAAAAAATGGAAAGTTTGTGTCAAAATTCACGATTCGGCTAACATGGAGCTGTTAGCTGTAGTACCCGATAAAAACTAAAGTTGTCCTTTTTTTAACAAATTCACCTCAACCCCTATATTTTCACTATATAGCAATAAATTATTTTGTGTTATGACTCTTTAAAACTATTTTAGGCTTCTAAAGGCCTGTGGAGATTTATATTAAGTAGTTTAAGTAGTAGCATCGAATTTGGATTCCCAATTTACTTTAAATGTTTCCTCAATCTAGTCTTGTTATCTATTGAAATTTAATCAAGTGAAAGTAAATTCTAGAGCTGGTTGGTAATAAGAAGATCGTTATCTAATCCGCTAAAAGACCACTTTACGGTTAATTTAAGAACCTTTATAAGGTTCATAAGCTCTCACT
>JAHKBH010003760.1:0-14052 GCA_019049505.1 Pachyrhynchus sulphureomaculatus
AAAAAAAAAACTGAAAGTTCAGAATATACAGACATTCACCTCTATCCGGGCTAGTTTTTAGATATTACACAGAAATAACTTTATTCTTCGTAAAAATACACATATTGTTTAGCACACTTCAGTACATGATTTTTTTTTTCTTTTTTTCCAGAACACGTTTACTCTATTTCAAGGGTAGCCTTTTTTGAGGAGTGATTGAAACACACGAAGAATGAAAAAAACTCGCGTGTATATGACTTTCTTTCTTCAAAATTTCACTTTGGTGACATTACTGAAAGCAGCCAAAAAGAAATAAAGTTGAAGATATCCAACTTGTCTAATAAGTTTGGTGCCAAATGGTTGGCTTCAGGAAAGTCGAAGGAGCATTTTTTAATTAAAAATAAGAATTGGTTGGATGAAGCAGACATACAGTTTACTGCGAGTTCTTTTGCGCCACAACCTTCAACATCAAGTGAGAATGTGACTCCTGCAGGAAGACCTCGCAAAGATTTCGAGGAATCGTCGTTTAAGACGAAGAAACGTCGCGTCGTGGAACTCGTAGAATCCCGAAGTGTCAGTGAATTGGTGACTGCTGCCGAAATTGCTGTGCGTTCAGCAGGGCAAAGGAAAATTGCCAATGTGATTAGAGACATTAGTGAGAGCCCAGATAATATTATTAAGTCTAAAAATACCAGTTCCGTTAATCCTAGGAAATTAAGTAGTGACGAAGTCTTAGCTTACTATATAGATTCTAAATCAACAACGCATTCTTACAAACAAACTAGGAAGTGGTTTATGAAGGCGGGGCATAATGTGTTTCCGTCATATTTTAGTTGAAAAAAGTCCAAACAGGCCTGTTACCCTGCAGAGGAGCACATTGCTATAACAGAAACTCGTGCTGAAATAAATTTGCAAGCCTTATTAAATAAAACATAAACATAAAAACATAAACAAAAACAAAAATAATATTTTGTTTTTCTTTTGTTATTGCGCTTTTTTTACCGAAAAAAATAATGAATTTTACACGAAAAAAATGTTTTCTCTCCACTAATTTCTAAATAACTCCAAAACGATAAAAGATAGAATAAAATAATATTCAATCAACTTTAATAAAATTTTGTTACGCATTTTTTAATGTTTTATTTATAAAAATCTGACAAGTTGTTCCCGAGTTATCGTTAAATATGTCTGTGTAGCTGACTAATTTAGGGGAAAAAATTAGCCACGCCCATAAAAAAAACCAACGCGATGAATTTTTTTCTTAAAATAACTTAATATGCCTAGAATATACATAAACAATTGAAAATAAGTGAAAAAATAATTTTGTCCAGCTAACTTGTACTAGTCGACACACTGTGCGTTCGCTGCTTGAAAAAAGGCCAGAATACCGAAAGAGGCAACACAAAGTCATTTTTCTTCATGACAATGCTCCATCACATACGGCAAACCAATTCGAGACGCGTTGGAATTTCTACCCCATGCGGCTTACTCACCAGACTTGGATCCTTCCGATTACCAAAAGGGGAAGATTTTTACTGGCGTGGTATTCACAAATTGCCCGAAAGATGGGAAAAATGTATCAGAAGCGATGGAGCATACTTTGAATAAAGCACTTTTTATCATTCTTCCGAATTTAACATGTTTTTTTAGAAAAAAAATCCACATTTCATACTTGTACACCGGGTATTTGTTTGTTATTCTTGACAAAATGGCGATTACATATTGCGTGATAGAAATGCCATAATATGAAGATATTTTTTTCTTGTTACGGGTTATGGATATTATTATTTATTTAACTTCAGTCAACAGTACGCATATGATGCGTCGAGATACAGTATTAAAACTAAAATTAAAAATAATAATACTACATGGCGTGAAACGTTCCGCGACTTTTGAAGAAAAACAAAAATTGCTTTTTTCTTCAACCTAATTTCCTTCAAGAGCGATACCCTTATCCCACCGATCTTCCAACATTGGATACATTTAATATAGTACAATTTGTCGAGCTCTAATAAATAACCCTTAGCCTGAGCCAAATCTCCTTCCCTGGAGCCAACTTTTCAAATTTGGAAAGAAGTAATAATCCCTGGGGACCAGATTTGGTGAATACGGCGGATGAGGAAACAATTTATAGGCCAATTGATCCAATTTTACCATAGACTCGTGGAGTTGTGAGCTGGTGCATTATCTAGATGAAACAACAATTTTTTTCGCTAAATGCGGCCCTTTTTTTGATCTTACCACTCCAAAGGGTCCAATATATCAACGCAATAGTCTCCGGTGATTGGTCGCTCCTTCTCAAGATAGTCGATCAGTATTATCCCATACCCATCCTAAAAAAATACTTCCCAAAACCTTTCCAGCTGATGTTTGTATTTTGGACGCTTCTGTCGTATATACGAGGCTGGTTTGAAAAGTCCGAGCAAAAATAAAAACTACTTATGTGTTTGGGGTAAATCTTTTTTATTTTTCGACATAGTCTCCTTTTAGGCTTATACACTTCGTTCAACGATGTTCTAATTTGTTGATTCCCTTCCGAATAATAGGATTTGTCCAAGTCTGCAAAATATCCATTAGTGTCTGCAATCACCTCCTTGTTTTGAATAAAATCTTTGTCCCGCCAGCCATTTCTTCAAATTGGGGAACAAATAGTAGTCCGAGGGAGCCAACTCTGGAGAATAGGGGGGATGTGAAACGAGTTGGAATCCTATTTCCATTAATTTTTGCGACCACAACTGCTGAGGTGTGTGCTGGTGCGTTGTCGTGATGGAAAAGGACTTTCTTGTGGGCCAATCGCGGGCGTTTTTCTTGCAGCTCGGTTTTCAAACGGTCCAATAACGATGAATAATATTCACCTGTAATAGTTTTTTTACCCTTTTCCAGATAGTCGATGAGGATTATCCCTTGCGAATCCCGAAAGACAGTCGCCATAACCTTTCCGGCCGAAGGAACGGTCTTCGCCTTTTTTGGTGCAGATTTCCCCTTGGTAACCCATTGTTTAGATTGTTGTTTGGTCTCAGGAGTATAGTAATGTATCCATGTTTCATCCACAGTGACGAAACGACGCTTAAAGTCTTCCGGATTCTTCTGGAACAGCTGCAAACCATCCTTGCAACACTTCACACGATTCCGTTTTTGGTCAAGCGTGAGCAATCGAGTCACCCATCTTGCGGATAGCTTTCTCGTGTCCAAATGTTTATGCAAAATATTATGTACCCATTCAGTCGAGATGCCCACAGCACTAGTAATCTCACGCACTTGAACTCTTCTGTCATCCATCACCATATCATGGATTTGATCAATGATTTCTGGAGTCGTAACCTCCACAGGCCAGAACGTTCAGCGTCACTTGTGCCCATATGGCCAGTCCGAAAATTTTGAAACCACTTATAAACTGTTCTAATCGAAGGTGCAGAGTCACCATAATGTTTATCAAGCTTCTCTTTAGTCTCGTGAGGCATTTTGCCTTTCATAAAGTAATGTTTAATCACCACACGAAATTCTTTTTCGTCCATTTCTTGAAAATCACTCGACTTCCTTGATTCACACAAATGCCAAACACAAAGAAATAGACCAATATGGCTGAAACTTGGTGTGCGTTCATTCAAGAGATGCTACTAACTAAACATGACCTCGATATGCGCCGGTGGTGCCATCTCTCGGACTTTGCACGGACTTTTCAAACCAGCCTCGTATATCGATAGTGATCTGAGCTGCGAATTTTGTCTCCTGATTTTATTCAAAATAACAGTGTGCTAATAGGTACATTAATATTTAACATCTTCCATGTTACAGTGAACAGTGAAGTCCGGTTAAAACGAACTGTTTTATAATGCACGAAAAAACTTCTATAAGACAAATACAAATTTTTATCGGTTATAACGGACCCGGTTATAACGAACTTCCGGATAAAGCGAACCAAATTCGGATGTTTTGTGTCCGGTTATAACGAATTTGCCACTTCCTGTGCTCGATGTCGCGCGACTTAATCTAGGGAATTCACCGAAACTCGCTGGGGCACCTATTCTACTTGTTTCCGTCGCGGCGCTAGTTCGAGCAGTATTATTTTCAATTCACTTGTTATGTTATGCGGTTCTAGTACATATTTGGTCAAAGTAGCAAAGTAAATGTTTAAAAGACAGACACAATAATATAAGGAGAATAGAAAATGGAGTTAAACAAAGTGATGTTTGCAAACAGTTGAATTTAACTAAATCTGCGGTTTGTACCATATGGAAGAAAAGGCAAGAAATCTTATCAATCTATGATAAAAGGAACATTAGTTGTAAAAAAGTAAGAAAATCTACACATGACCAAGTCGATGAAGCACTCCTTAAATGGTTTAATCAAAAACGACATGAACCTAATCCTATTACCGGCTATACTTTACAAGAGAAAGCTAGTGAGTTGGGAAGGAAAATAGAGAACACCGAGTTTAACTGTTCTAGAAGTTGAATTGAACGATTTAAAAAATGACATAATTTTAGTAGGGGTAAGATAGTAGGAGAAACTGCAGGAATGAATATGGACGTTGTTGATCAGTGGTTGGCCAATGTATGGCCGGAAATTTGAGAAAGTTATGAATATGTGGACATTTTTAATGCGGATGGAACGGGTTTGATTTATAAGATGGCCTGATAAGATATCAAAGTTTGTCGGAGGGAATTGTGCTGGCGGAAAATTATCAATAAGGATTACTGTGTTGGTAACTGCAAATCGTGCCAGCGTGAGGCACCCATCGAGCACATTGTTTTTTTATATGCAAATATTCTTGCAAAATATGCCCTCACGCGTTCGATCGAGATCTTCATGAAGTCAGCTATCTCTCTCATTTTCACTCTGCGGTCATTCAGAACAATATGGTGGACGTTTTTTTGTGTTTTTTGAAGTAACTGCCTCATCCGGAGCGTGATGCATCATAGCATGCTAGTACGAGTGCATTACAATTCACTAATCCATCGATATATAGTTGCTTTTGACGGAACAGATATGCCATATCACTTGTCAGATTGTTCTTGAGTTGGCTTGGTTTTTCCCATCCAAAAAACAATGTTTAATCAACACACGTAATTCTTTTTATCCCATCATTTTGCAAAAATCAAAAGTAGCGTCACTTAAACAGTTGTAACTCACAAACTAACAGACAAAATATTATGAAAATTTTACACGAATCTTCCGAGAGTTGACACTGAAAACCATATGGGTTTTTCACCCTATGCAGTGAAGAGTAGTTGAATTCTCTTGGGCTTTTAAGCGTCAATATTAACATGTAGGCTGAAAAGTTTTTGGTCTAGCTACTTAACCTCTTCACGACCGAATTTATTTGGGAAAGTAGGACCAAAATGCCCGATTTTTTTTATGGTATGTGTTAAATCTGCAAATAGGACTTACCAAATATGTTTTTTCAAAGTTTCAAAAAAACAAGTGTTTTTCACAAAAAATAAAACATTTTAATTCTGTTCTTGACATCACCCGAATTAACTCGGGCGTTCAAAGAAATGCTAATTTTGAAACAAAATTTGAGCCAAATAACAAAAAAGTGGCTTATCTTATCAACTAAATAGTACTAACTGTATGATATACTCTAAAGCAGGGTGTCACACAGAGCGGTACGTCACAAATAGGGCAGTAGTAGCGTGTTTCCTTTCGAACTTTTTTGCCGCGGGCATCACGCACTCTACAGCATACACCACATTGCCGAGTTGGAAATTGTTTTTTTTCGGTTGCCGGGATACACTCAGGGAAATGACGACCTGTCAGTCTAAGTGGTGTAGGTTGGCTTGAAGGTCGTCCTTTTCTAGAAGAAAATTCCGTGCGGTGATGTTTTTTTTCCACGATCTGTTTGATTAGATCCAACCTATAAACTAGTGCTGACTTTGTTCCTCCAGTTTTTTTCGATATAACACAAAAGAGTTCCACAGTGCCAAATCTAATAAATGAAAAAATATTTTTTTGTAATACTTTTTTCCACGCTTTCTTGGAAGGTTGTAGTCTGCTAAGTGTTGATCCACCCGATCAACACCGCCCATGGTGTCGTTATAATCGATGACAACTTTTGGCTTTATTATAATCTCTCTTGGTTTTTCTACCTCTACACAGGTGTTCGTATGAATGGTTGAAATCAAAGAAACATCTTTCTTGTCTTTCCACTTTAGGACACAAACTTTACCTCTTTGAAAGGCTACAACCTCTCCTTTTTTCAGCTTCTTTTTTTTTAGCTCTGAAGGAACTTCTTTCCGTGTTAATTTTAGTGTTCCATAAACGTCGGTTTTCTTTGTAATAAGTAAATCCGCAAGCTGGGGGGAGTTATAAAAATTATCCATCGTTATGCAATAGCCCTTCTCTAACAATGGCTTAGACAGCGTCATGACAACTTGCGACGAATTTGGTAGATTTTCATAGTCTTTGTCAACGTTTGGTTTGTTTTCCAGTGTAGATGATAAAATTCCATACATAACCACTTTTAGATTCACACAGTAAATAGGTTTTTTATACCAAATCGAGCTCTTTTTAGTGGAATGTATTGGATCCAACCAAGTCTACCCTTATATAAAAGGAGACTTTCGTCAATAGACAGGTTTTTTTCAGTTCTTGAAACTTGCTAACCAATTTTTCGTATACTGGCCATATTTTATTAAGTTTTGGGTTTGGATGAGTTACTTCATCAAATTCATCATTATTAGAAAAATGGATGTTTTGATGGATAGCCTCAAATCTATTTCTGCTCATACAACTGGCAAAAAAGGGCGTCACCAAAAGAGGATCGGTTGACCAGTATTGACGCAATTCTGGTTTTTTTATAACGCTTTGTAAAATTGTCAATCCTAAAAAGACTCTAATTTCGTCGCTAGTCACAGGGTACCACATTTTTTCCTCTTTTTTTTTGCTCAGCATACCTGTTGGTTTCTGTTACTATATGGCCAACCAGATCGTCGTCAACGAACTGTTCAAAAAAATCTAACATGTTCCAATCATTGCAGGATACACAATTTATAGACGGTACAGCCGTAAAAGGGAATGATGGTGGGGCTGGGGAATCAGGTTGCAATTCAAACCAATCACGTGCTTCAAGTAAATCCGCCGAATTATCTGAATTCGAGCTACTACTTGAAATATTGCCGTAAGATGTATCAGAGCCACTTTCGTCTATTGGTTCGTCAACTTCTGACTCATCTGACAGATCATAATCGTGCCTGTCCATGATATACTAAGTACTTGGGTTTCAGCTACTAAAATGTAAATAACAGGTATAATAAATATATTTACTTATTGTAGACAAAAAACTCACGTAAAATTTAATTCACAGAAGCAGCGCAACAAAACTTATCAAGTCGCACCACAAACTAAATTTACCCGCTGGCAGCTTATTTTGCCTCAAGATCAAATAAACAGTCGCAAAAATCCGACAAGACCCGAGGGGTTTGAGTTAAATGTGTAAAAATGCGTATTCCCGCTTTTCACGAGACAGTTCGGGTGATGGCGCATAACATCCATAAAAATTAGAGATGCCCGAGTTAGGCCCGGGCATAGGAAAATCGAAACGTTGACCGTGCCCGAGTTATCTCGGGTACAGTCGTTAAGCGGTTAAAACACATTTTTTTTTGCAAAATTCGACTTTAGTAGCGGTACAATCAATCTAACGCTTTTCTAATATTTCTGTACCTTTCTTGTCGAAGGATTTGTCTTTGCCTTCAAAATAGGCCTCAGTTTCGGCAATAATTTCTTCATTGTAGCCAAATCTCTTTCCCGCGACCACGCGTCTACGAATAGATAATAGTCGCTGGAGGCCAAATGTGAAGAATACGGTGAATGAGGAAGCAATTTTAACTTCAATTTGCTATCGAAACCATTGATTTGTGACACGATGCATTGTCTTGATGAAAGAGTACTTTTTTTCTTGTTCATGTGGAGCCGTTTCTTTGCGATTTATGCTTCCAAACACACCAATAACTTTGTATAATATTCGTTATTGATGGTTTTTCCCTTTTCAACATAATCGATGAAAACTATTCCATGCGCCTCCCAAAATACAGAGACCAAAACCTTCCCAGACGACTGTTGTGTCATCGGTCGCTTCGGGCGGCTTTCACCGGCTGCTGCCCACTCAGCTGACTGCCGATTTGATTCCGGTGTGTAGTGGTGGATCCATGTTTCATCCACTGTCACATATCGCATGAAAAATCCTTTTATTGCGCTTAAACAGGTCCAAACAGCGCTCAGAATCATCAACACGTTGTTGCTTTTGGTCGACTGTGAGCAAACGCGGTATCCATTTCGAACAGAGCTTTCTCATGCCCAAATATGCATGCAAAATATGACCAACACGTTCTTTTAATATCCTTAGGGTGTCAGCTATCTTACGCAATTTCACTTTACAGTCATACAGAACAGTTTTGTGAATTTTTTTGATGTTTTCTGATGTAACCACCTCGTTTGGGCGTCCAGAGCGTTCAGCATCATTCGTGTCTATACGACGGCGTTTAAATTCAGCATACCAATAAATGATGAGTGATTTTCCAAGGGCCGAGTCTCCGTAACACTTATCAAGCCGTTACTTTGCTTGAACGGTATTTTTTTCCCATCAAAAAACAGTGTTTAATCAACATATGAAATTCTATTTTTTCCATTCACTATAACTTGTAAACTAATCGTTGAAATGTCATGAAATTTTGACACGTGTCGTTTGAAGGTTGGCACTTCTTAAAAGTCGTATGGATTTTTTTTAAAAAGGGCGACATCTATGTATGAGATCAAAAAGTTTTCAGCCTATGTGTTATTATCGATAAAGTTCTAAGCTGTTTTGCTTTTAATGTTTGATGAACAAGGTTTAAACACCAACCATTATAATATTGTGAAGAGCTGACTAATAGGGTCTTAAAAATTGTAATTCATTTTTAGAAACATATTTTTATTGGAAAACAAATTCTACATAAACACTACACAGTTTTAATACATTATAAACTATATGACATAAATATAAACAACAAAAAATACGCATATAAACTCTATATAGTATAAATCATTTTTTTTTATTAAACACTAAGCTAAGTACAAAGTAAACACTATTGTGGACATAAAAAATATTTTTTTCGTTTTATTTTTATTATTATTTTTTTTAGTTTATATTAGTTTAAATTGATAAATGACTGCAAAAAAAAAAATGGTTTTCATTTATAAGAAAATGGTTTTAATCCAAAAAAGAAAGCGTGAAAAAAATTGTAGCTAGTTTTGAAAGAAATTATCAATAACAAAATTTTTAGTTTCATAATAATGAAAACTATTATTTTTTAAATGAAATTATATTTACCATTGCTAAAAAAATATTATTTTTTAAATTTCTCTATGAAAGTCCCTGTAATTCATTCTTAATTAAAAAAATATTTTCGTGATACTGTTATCACAAATCACAGCGTGTCACAGTGTCTATGAGAAATCTTTCTTACATTTCTTATTCGCTTCTCTGTAGATATCTAAATGGTTCTTTAATCTTCTGAATTGAAAACAAAATCATGAAAATCAACCATAGTTGAAGTTATGCACTTTTTGTTTGTACGTTCCACATACGATTTTTTAAATTGGCTTTAAATTAAGTTCTGCTCGTCAAATATATGTCCCTGTGATCAAAATCACTCACTATTATTATTTTTTATTGTAAATATGTTCAAAATTCAGGTAAATAATGCCATGAGGGACTCGATAGCTTAAAGAGAGTAAAAAATTATCGTTAACAATTATTCCTGGCAGCAGGAAAAAGGTAGTTTAACAAAATTCATCAACAACTCAATATATATTTCTTCCTCGAGAGGGAAACAGATGTAAGTACACTTTTTCAGCAAATATTAATTTTATTAATTATTAGTAAATAAATATATTTACATATTATAAAATATATAACAAAAAAAACAGTTTCTTTTTTACATATTATTCTCTTGAACATTTGAAGATGATAAGTTTCGCCAAATAACACTTTACATTAAGTAGATAGCAGCACATGTAAACATAACGTTGTATAGTGATTTATTTTATGTACAATTAATAAACTATTAATATACTAAACGAATGCTCAACAAAAATAGATTACAACAATTTTTTTTATCACAAATTTGGGTGTAGTAACTTCTCTTTTTTACATAGACGAATCTTTAAGGCCAGTCTTTACCCGATGTATCGAACAGATAATCCGACAAAAGAAAATATAGAACTGAATTATATTGACTTTAAATTGTTGGGAAATGAAAATGTTTTTGTTTTTAATGATTGAAAAATTAAAATAACTGAGAGGTAAGTTATTGAAGGTGAAAAACTGCCCCTAAGACAAGTTTTAATATATTAGTTCTTTGGTTATTTACTGACATATTTTAAGGCATATAAATTGTCACAAGTAGGTGAATAAAGGTATTTTTTGTATGAATAAATACCTTCTTAAGGTAGATACTTTTTATAAATTATTTAACATGTATAGTTATACAAAAAGTTGGTATTTACAAAAATAGTGTTCATTTTTTTGTTTTTAAGTAGTAAAAGTGCATTTTTCTAATTCTTTAAGGTAACTTATTAGCGTATTACCTAAAAATGTACAGGGCGTTTTATATATCTGAGTTTAATAAAACACTAAAGTCACTTTTCTTTGTATATTCAATGTCAAATTTGTTTAATGTTGGTAAGAAGGTTTGTAACTTTATAAAAATGATCGATTTATAGCCTGTTACTACCAAATTGACGAATAAAACGCCCTGTATGAATCTTACAAACTAATAAAAAAATATTTCCCTAACAATACCGCATCCCCGCTAAATCTTAACAACTAGTGCGACTAAGTATCAAAACACGGCCTGAGTTATTCTTGGACCATTGAAAAATCACTAACGGTATACAGGGTAAGGCAACAGTTTCGTTATTAGCAATGGTAGGAAAAAGTTTTGGGTGTTTTTTTCGGGTTATATTTTACGATGAATTTGATAGATAAAAGGCCTTGCTTATTTAAAAAAAAAACCCAATACTCTTTGGGAATATAGAATATACTAAGGTTTTTAACATGTTTGTTTCTCGAACGAGTGAGTTCTAATAAAAAACACCATCAAAACATCTCTTCTTGAAGTAATCGTTAAAAAAATATATACTCTATACCCCTTTTAGATCCCTTTGTCTATATAAAACACCCCATATTACCTCTAATTTTTTTTTCCCTTATCACGAGTAAGCTCCTATATATTCCTGGCTTCCACAATTGGTTGTGGAAAAAGTTATTGACTATTGCTATGTCTCTATCGTGATCCGGACCCATGACTGGTGCGATGGTGACGCCATCTGGGACGACTAGGCCAAAAGGAAGAAGCGGGTTGTCGAGCTAGAAAAAAAATAATGATTATAGGATTCCTAAGATTAAGCTGGGTTACTTTTGTCGCTTTTATATGTTTTTTTTTTAACATAGAGGAAAACTACGCACAAAAAAATTCTTGCGAATTTTTTGATTGTTGGTTTTAAACGTAGTAAAATCCTTGAAATCTCCATCAGTTGTTGCTAAATTATTATTAAAATCCTAATGCTTTAGATGCACTTGGTGTACGTGGGGTGAAGAGTCCCGATTTTCTGAGAGATGGCAGCACAAACAAAACAAACAAAAGACCTGTGATTTTTTCACATAACATAACAATAAAATTACTGAATTACTTTGTTAACTGTCACTAAATATATTTGTGAAGATTTTTTGCGTTATCGCGATTTCGTAGTACAACTACATTTTCAAACGCTTAACTAAGACTAAAACAGATTTTTGGTATCTATGTTTATATGATGAACAGATGTGGGTTTATTACGTACTAAAACAGTTGGACGGAATTTGCTAACTTCTAATTGACTATTCAGTAAATTTATATTATGGTCCTTATGTCTGTAAATTTTTATGGATTCTAAGAAACCCTTTAGGTGCGGTATGGAGTATTTGTAAACAATTGATATTGGGAAATGTATGGCCTGTTTTCTAAGAAATTTTTATGTCAGAACTAGAAAATAGTTTGGTTTAGATATGTGGACGATGTCTTGGTATGTTTCCATGGAAATGATATTGAACTAAATTCTACTTTAAATTATCTAAATAATATATACCCCAACATAAAATTCACATTGGAAAAGGAAACAGGTAATAAAATAAATTTCTTAGATGTTACAATTTCAAATAAGGGAAAAAAGACTAGAATCTCGATATCTTCCGCAAACCAACCTTTTTAGATGTCACCATTCCAGCTGACTCAATACACCCTAACTCCCATAAGCTGGCAGCCTATAGATCTATGATCCATAGAGCCTTCAATATCCCTCTTAGTAAAAATAATTTAAAAAAAGAACTGGACACAATCAAAAATATAGCACTCAATAACGGCTTCCAACCTAAAATAATTAATACCTTTAATAAGCCGCAAACGAAAACGAATCACTTTCAGCTTAATTTACCAAACATTCATACCTCTGACATATTTGGATACCATCTAGGATAGAATATCCCAAGTTCTCACGGCCGAAAAAACAAGAATAGCTTTAAAACCCGCTCAAAAATTATCCAATATATTTTTCATTGCCAAAAGATAAAACTAATAAACACAATAAATCAGGAGTTTATAAATCTAAGTGTCAAGAGTGCAATAGCTGTTTACGTAGGCTAAACGGACGGAATTTTCAAAACAAGACTGGCAGAACACAATGCCTCTCATAGGCTAAAAAATGAAAAATCACATTTTGCTAAACATTTCTTAGAAACAGGCCATACATTTCACAATATCAATTGTTTACAAATATCCATACTAAAGGGTCAAAACTCAATTTCTTAGAATCCATAGAAATTTACAGACATTCAAAGGACCATAATATAAATTTTACTGAATAGTCAATTAGACGTAGCAAATTCCGTCCTGTACCAACTGTTTTAGTACGTCAAAATAGACTCACATCTGTTCATCATATAAACATAGATACCAAAAATCTGTTTTAGTCTTAGTTAAGCGTTTGACAATGTAGTTGTAATACGAAATCGCGATAACGCAATTGTAAAATCTTTTAAGTTAACAGTTAACAAAGTAATTAAGTAATTTATTTTAAAATGTACTGCCACAAAGTAACGGACCAATCAATTTCTTGAAAAGTTTTTGGTCGTGACACATAGATGTTGCCCTTTTAAAAAAATCCATGATGTTTAGGAAGTACCAACCTTAAACGATACGTGTCAAAAATTTCATGACATTTCGACGATTAGTTGACAAGTTACAATGGTTTTAGTGACGCTACTTTTGATATTTTCAAAACAATGGAAAAAAATCGAATTTTGTGTGTTGATTAAACACTGTTTAATGGGAAAAAATACCGTTCAAGTAAAGCAATGGCTTGATAAGTGTTGCGGGGACTCTGGAAAATCACTCATTATTTACTGGTATGCTGAATTTAAACGCAGTCGTACAGATACAAATAATGCTGAACGCTCTGGACGCTCAAATGAGGTAGTGAGACGCATGAAATAATTTTCATCGACTATGCTGAGAAGAGAAAAAACCATCAAGAGGAGCGAATATTATATAAAGTTATTGGTACGTTTGAAGGCAGAAATCGCAAAGAAACGGCCCCAAATAAATAAGAAAAAAATGCTCTTTCATTATGAACAATGCACCGTGTCACAAAACCAATGGTTACGATGACAAAATTGAATGGATTGAAGTTCGAATTGCTTCCTTGCGCTTCAAAACGCGTTTCTCGAGCTTAAAATGTGAATAGCTCCAATTATATAAGTCAGATCGAGACAAAAAAAAACAAACTCTCCCAACAAATCCTCGTTGGTTGCCTGTGACATCACTTCAAAGTTGTCGTTACGAAGAAACTCCCGAGTTAAGATTGTCTGATGAGTAGAGGTGTTGTCTTAATGGAATGCGCAGCCTTTTCCTGTCGTTTTTTTTTTACTTTTTTTTCCTGCAATGATGGTAAGAGAGAGAGGTCTTCAAAACATATTCTTAGGATGTAGCTTGTACTGTAGTGGCCTTTGGAGCAAGGGTTTTTCGCCTCCGCTATTTCCAAAGACAACTAACATCATTT
>JAHKBH010003761.1:0-14017 GCA_019049505.1 Pachyrhynchus sulphureomaculatus
CAATAACGAATGAAAATAATATTAGGAAACCTAATAAAAATAATATTTAACCATAATTAAGACAATTTTTTATTTAATATTTGAAAAGAAATAATTCCGTGGTTACTCGCGAGAACAATTGGATCATTGCCTCTTAACAGCTGATTTTGACTTTTATGTTAATGGCTGTTTGGGTTTGGGCAAAATAAAAACTAAAAACTGAATTTGAAATAGTGTGTGAAGTTAGCTGTTTTAAAGAGTTGATTGAGTGGTCCGTTACTTTGTGACAGTACATTTTAACAATAAAACTACTTAATTACTTTGTTAACTGTCACTAAATATATTTGTAAAGATTTTACAATTGCGTTATCGCGATTTCGTAGTACAACTACATTGTCAAACGCTTAACTAAGACTAAAACAGATTTTTGGTATTTTATGTTTATATGATGAACAGATGTGGGTCTATTACATGTTAAAAAAGTTTGAACAAAGGGGAATTTGCTACGTCTAATTGACTATTCAGTAAATTTATATTATGGTCCTTCGAATGTCTGTAAATTTCTATAGATTCTAAGAAGTTGAGTTTTGACCCTTTAGGTGCCATATGAAGTATTTGTAAACAATCGATATTGGGAAAAGTATGGCCTGTTTCTAAGAAATGTTTAGCAAAGTGTGATTTTTCATTTTTTTAGCCTATAAGAGGCATTGTGTTCTGCGAATCTTGTCTTGAAATTCCGTCCCGTTTGGCCTACGTAACAGCTATTGCACTCTTGACAATTAAGTTTATAAACTCCTGATTTATTGTATTTATTAGTTTTATCTTTGGCATTAAAAAATATATTGGATAATTTTTGAGCGGGTTTTAAAGCTATTCTTGTTTTTTCGGTAGTGAGAACTTGGGATATTTTTATCCGAGATGGGGCCAAAATATGTCAGAGGTATGAATGTTTTCTTTTCTCGGTATTCTTTTACGGGGTAGATTTGTAAGTGATTTGTTTTCGTTTACGGCTTATTAAGGTATTAATTATTTTAGGTTGGAAGCCGTTATTGAGTGCTATATTTGTGATTGTGTCCAGTTTTTTTTTAAATTATTTTTACTAAGAGGGATATTGAAGGCTCTATGGATCATAGATCTATAGGCTTGCCAGTTTATGGGAGTTAGGGTGTATTGAGTCAGCTGGGATGGTGACATCTGAAAAGGTTGGTTTGCGGAAGATATCGAATTCTAGTCTATTACCTTAAATGGACAGTTGCTCTCCATATAAAATATCTTAGGTTGTGCGTTACATAAATCACTAAACCACTTTAAATTTGCTTATATTTCTTTCTAATTATTTTCTTATTTAGAATTATATATTATAAAGTCTCGTCTGTCAAGCAATTTTGACACTAATATTTGATGATAAGCCATTTTTTTGTGGATTCTGCTTCATAGGCATTTTTAGAATTTCTTTTTGATAATGGTTATGATTTTTTTTAAACTGCAAGCAAAAAATATTTATAAAAATAGTAAAAAAAATAAATAAAGAAACGAATAGCCCAAATGAAAAATTCGGGAAAAAGGTATTTGAAGTTCATTATTCGTATCGCTATTATGGTAGGAATTAAACTAAGAAAGTATTGGATTTCAAAAATACAAGTAGGTGGAAGATGAGAAAAGTAATGATAGAAGGAAGCCTGAATGATCTCACGTACCTATTCTCTCTCTCCACACAGTTGAATTTTCTGGAAAAGTACTAGTTGTTATACATCATGTATATTACACTATTTAAAATAAAATTTGAAGTCTATTGCCATTACAACAAGAAAATTTAGAAGTCTACTGCAGCTAAGCTAGGTGATACATACCTATCTAAAATTTAACTAATTTTTTTTATTTTTTTATTGGTCTAGCACACGTGCTGCAGGGAAGTCCCTAAAGCGCTCCAGGAGCGGCACGAGTGCGGAAAAAGCGATTCACGTTGTTCTTGAATCGCTGTAAATTGTACTCGGTGGGAAACACAGCGCTGGGCAAATTTTTTCCAAAGGGATGACGTTCTCCATATAAAAGATTGCTTGAAAAGTGTTGTACGCGGAGTAACAAGCTGAACCTCATACGGATGCGAAGCACCAGCGCGACGTGTATTTCTAACATGCACCGCTTTGGGAGGAATTAAGCGGGCTACATCCTTCGAACACTTTCCATGAAAACACTTGTAGAACAGACTCAAGTCGCCAACCGTTCTTCGATGTTCCAGCGAATCAAGGCCGCCGGTCATTTCCGGGTCCCCAATCAGACGGACCGCTCTTCTCTGAACAGAATGCAACAAATTACCAAGAAACTATGGATCTAAACTTGGTTTACCTCAATGCGCTACGTAGTGCTTACAGTAGGCAATATCTTAGTAGCAATATAAAATACATAAATGTCATTAACAATCCAAAAAAATGGAATGGCTTCACGCCCCCAAAGAGCCACTGAGGCACGCTTCTCACGTAGTTTTAACATTTACACTACTTACACCTAAGCCAAAAGCAACCGGTCGATCCGGTATAGTAATTCAACCATACACGACCAATTTATAATTACCGTGAAGGCACCCTATAAGGCCGCTCCCTGATTTGTCGGTGCGGTATCGATTTTCTCAGCGTGCTCAGTACCGATTCGGTAACGAAAAACATGCCGGGCGCCTATATTTCAATGAAACTCATCTGACTTGCCAAGCGCCCGTGCAAGTCAGGCACACTGAGAAAAACGATACCGCACCGAAAAAATCGGTGAGCGGCCTAAGAAGTGGCTTGTTTCCATGTGAAAGACATTTGACGTTTTTGCTGTCAGCTGTTAAGGAAATTGGTTTACCCATATACTAACCTAACCTAAATAATTATGCAAAAAAGAAAACCACAACAAAATCGCAAATCAGAATAGCTAAAAAAAAGGTATTTCAATTTATGCCCTAGTTGAAAACATTTGATTATTTTATTTTTTTTATCGAGGTTCAACTTGGACCACACAATTGCAAGACTGCTGTAGTACAAGTAAATGAAATAGTAACAGATGAAATACCGATTCAGCGAGGAGTCAGGAAATGCTGCGTACTGTCACCTGTATTATTTAATTTATATTCCCAAGTTATCTTCAAGAAAGAATTATGTAAACGAAGTGTTGTCTCAATTTTGATATAGAGTCGAGATAAGAACGTTGAAGCAATACACTACCAAGAAGCTAAAAGCATTTGAAATGTGGCTTTTATCGAAGAATATTAAAAATCCCATAGACTAATGAGGAAGTTCTATAAAGGATAGGACAAGGCACAAAACTCTTGACAATCATAAAAGTACGAAAAACATCCTACTTACTCATTTACTCAGAAATGACAAATATTCACTATTTCAAACTATCGTGCAGAGAGGAGTTGACGGTAGAAATGGTGTCGGAAGAAAGAAAAAGTCTTGGCTGAGAAACATCAGAGAATGAGCCAGCATGAAAGTAGGGGCCGTTGTTTCATGTTGCGAGGGACAGAGAAACATTTACAGAAGTGGTCACCAACCTCCAATAGGAGAAGGCATGGGAAGAAGGAGAAGATATTGTCTTAAACAAAGCATAAAGAAATTAAATTTTAGTGTATTACATGTGTTAAAATTTTTATGTTTTAAGTGATGGTTCAATAAAATTCGATTTTTGTATACTTGTATAATTAATTTGTTGGTGTTACGAAGAATTATTTTAAAAGGTAAATATTTTATCTATTTTTTAATAAATTTGTTTTTTTTTAAGTTTCTTAAATAATTGGAAGTAATCTTAAAATAAATTTTACTGCATTAGATTCTCCTATTGCGTGTTTTAGACAGATTATAATTTTGTAATAGGAGTTATTCTTACAATAAGAAACCATTTTGAGATAAATGGCTTAAAATTTTTAGTAAGTGAGCATCTTTGGATAAGAATTTTTACAGTGCTTCTTTAATGATTAATATATACAATATTTTTATATATTTTTTGTTATTAAATTTATTCGGAAAGGTTTAGCTAAATCTGATCACACTGTAGATAGTTCCCCAGAGGCGACGTGAAAAAAAATATTCATGTCACATTTATTCATCATTTTTTTTTATTTATTTTATTGTTGAGATCCACTATTTAAGGTGAATTTTTTGCAATCCGCAAATTCCAATATATGCAGTGAATTCCAAAACAACCGGTGTATATATATATATACATATATATATATATATATATATATATATATATATATATATATATATATATATATATATATATATATTATATAGATATATATATAGATATATATATATATATATATATATATATATATATATATATATATATATATATATATATATATATATATAATATACCAGGTGTACAAGTATAAAATGCGGATTTTTTTTTCTAAAAAAACATGTTAAATTCGGAAAAAATGATAAAAAGTGCTTTATTCAAAGTAGGCTCCATCGCTTGTTATACATTTTTCTCATCTTTCGGGCAATTTGTGAATACCACGCCAGTAAAAAATCTTCCCCTTTTGGTGCGAAACATTCATAGAGCCATTTTTTCACATCTTCGTACGAACCAAACCGCTGCTCGGCAAGTGCGTGACCCATCGATGCAAACAATCGGAAGGAGCCAAGTCTGGTGAGTAAGCCGCAAAGGGTAGAACTTCCCAGCTGAGTGCTTCCAACGTGTCGCGAACTGGTTTTGCCGTATGTGATGGAGCATTGTCATGAAGAAAAATTGCTTTGTGTTGCCTCTTTCGATATTCTGGCCTTTTTTCAAGCAGCGAAGAGTTCAAATCGGTCAATTGTTGTTGGTTCAGGTTAGTATTAACCGTTTCCCCAGGTTTTAACAGCTCATAATAAACCAAACACAGAGCATCGTTTTTCTGCCAAAGCTATTCAGTCTTGCGGTCGATGTGGATGGTGCGCCTGGGTCTACCCATGATTTTTTGCGCTTGGGATTCTCAAAATAAATCCTCTTTTCATTCCCTGTAACTATACGATGCAAAAACGACTTCCTTTTGTACCGAGCGAGCAAAATGTCACACGTGTTTTGCGCTTTTCCATTTGCCTGTCGTTCAACTCATCTACCAGCTTCTGAATCTTTCCCATCTCTCGTAGCCGATTGGAAACAGCTTGTTGACTAAATTGCTTGGCGAATTGTTTTTGTGTTTGCGAATCATCTTCGTCCAGCAATGATTGCAATTCCACATCTTCGTATTTTTTGGCGATTTTCCACGTTCCTTGTCTGCAACATCGAAGTCACCACTTTTCAAACGCCGAAACCATCGGTCACACGTATCTTGCGATGGGGCATGTTCACTATAAGCTTCTCGAAGTAATCGGTATGATTCAACAACAGTTTTCTTCAAATGAAAACAAAAAATTAATGATATATAATAAAAGACTGTTTTTAGTCAATTTCCACTGGTTTATTTAAATTGCGATGACGCGTTTCGCTGTCGATGCAGCTTCTTCAGATCTACATTTTACACTGTCAAGTTAGGTTTTAATATTCACAGTTTTATATAATTTCTTAATTATAATATTACACCTAATTAAATTACATTGATAGTATTGGGAATTCCACACAGATTTGGAGTTAGGAGAATAAATTCAATAATGGGGAATTGCTTAAATCTACCTGGTCGTTGAGTAAAGTACCTGTAGTCCTTAATCGATTTATTTGCATTGTCTCTAAAAGGTTTAGTTTTAAACCTTTTTGTTTGGTGTGTAAAATTTTGAAATTCTTGTTAAATATGTAATTTTCTGTTAAAAGATGATTAGCATATGTTGAATTAGATTTTCTATGGATGAAACTTTTTTCGTGTTCTGTAATTCTTTGTCTAAATGTACGTCCAGTTTGTCCGATGTATGTTTTAGGACATGACCCACATGTTAATTGATAAACCCCTGATTTATTGTCTTTATTGATTTGTGGTTTGTAGTTTTTAAGATATTTCCCTATAGTATTGTTAGTCTTGTAAGCTATGTTGATGTTTTTTGATTTAAAAATTTCCCCAGTTTTTCCGTTGGTTTGCCGAAATAGGTTAAGCATTTAAAAGTGGTATTTCTGTCCTTAAAACGTGGGTATATTTCTGAGATTGCCTTGTTTCTAAGTTTTTTCTTAATGATACTATTGATTAAAGTAACCGAATAACCGTTGTTAACGGCTACTTGTTTTATGTAGTTTAATTCTTTAGTAAAATTTTCTTCTGATAAGGGATATTAGTTAGTCTATGTATAAAACTATGATAAGCGGCAAGTTTATGATGGTTAGGGTGGTGAGAACTATTGTGAATGGTGGTATCTGTATGACAAGGTTTGTGATATATTGCAAATTCATGTTTTTTCATGGCTTTACTGATTGTTAAGTCTAGGAAATTGATTTTCCCTTCGACTTCTTTTTCCATTGTAAAACTGATATTTCTATGTAAAGAATTAATATACTGTAAAAAGTGAGTTAATTGTCTGTCCGTACCTGTAAAGCATACAATTATATCGTCTACGTATCAATACCAGTATAGACAATTATTACTATTGTTCTTATGGTTGTTAAATATCGTTGTTTCAATACTGTCCATGAAAATTTCGGCAAGTAGTGGACTTAATGGACTCCCCATAATTAACCCTTCCTTACTATTGTAGAATGTATTGTTAAATGAAAAATAATTTTGTCTTTGGCAAGTTCTCAATAAATTAATTATGTCCATTTTTATAACTTCATTTACTTTGTTTTTTGTTAATAGGTTCTCTATTAAAATTATTGTTTCGTCTGGAGGAACACTTGGAAATAAGTTTTTGACGTCGAAAGAGACTAATTTAGAATTATCTGGTATTGTTATATTCTTAACTTTATTCACGAGTTCGTATGAGTTTTTGATACTATATTTAGGTTCAAATTTGGTATGATATTTGATTAAATCAATTAAAAAGGATAACGTCTTATATGCTGGAGCAGACATGTAGGAAACAACTGGTCTGATTGGGTGGTCAAGTTTGTGTAGTTTTATGAGTGAATAAAGTTGTGGGATTTGGGGATTCATATTTATCAATTTAATTTTATCTTTATCGTGAATGATACTTTTAGCCTGTTCAAATTGTTGTTTTATTTCTTTTTGAAAAATATTTGTTGGATCTTTATTTAAAATTTCGTACTTTCCTGTTTTGAAAAAATCTAACGTTTTATTAATATAGTCGATTTTGTCTATTGCTATTACTGTGTTACCTTTGTCTGCTTTGGTAAAGATTACATCATTTTGTTTTGCTTTACTCTGAATTGTTTTTATTGTCCTTAAGTCTTGGTTGATGTTGTTAGTGTTAGATATGAATTCTTTTTTAATAATTTCGGCTGTTTGAAATTTTGATAATATGTTGTTAGGACTATCTTTCAAGGCAATCTCAGTATCAATACCTAATGTCTCCGATTCTTTGGTATTGAAGTTAGTTTGAATATTGTGTTTGAAACCTTTTGTAGAAGATTTTTTTCCCTGTCCGAAAAAGGTGTGTTAGAAATGTTAATAAATCGATTAAAGAATTGATGATCCGTAAAAAATTCTTTTTCTTTATTTTGTGTTGTTATACGTCTTTTATTATATATTTATAATGAATTTCCATCAAGTTCCATCAAGTAGAAGCTACAACAATCCAAAATTTAAAAAATTAATGCACAACACTATGCACACACTTTTCCAATTTATCACTCGTGCGGGTCTGATACTTGTTGATGACACAAACTGCATTAGTGCACCATCTGTTGTCTGAAAAGCGCATTTCATACTTGTACACCTGGTGTATATATGTATATATATATATATATATATATATATATATATATATATATATATATATATATATATATATATATATATATATATTGAAAACTATGCGACAAGAAATTGTATATCAAACGACTAAAACAGTTAGTTAAGCGTTTAAAAATGTAGTTGTACTACGAAATCGCGATAAATCTTTACAAAAAAATATAAAGTGTCAGTTAACAAAGTAAATACGTTATTTTATTGTTAAAATGTACTGTCACAAAGTAACGGACCAACCAATCAAGAACTAAATTTGAGCTAATACAAGATTCTTCTTAACTCTTGATAAATTATATGTCCTGCGAAATTTAAATTTAATCGTTAAGCATAGGATACAAAATTGTGATTTCCGAAAAAATACATTTTTGCATTTTACTAGTATATGAAGATTGTCTGGTTTCCGGAAACTTTTAGGAACTATAATTAACATTTTAATAGTTTTCAACCTTATGACATTTTTTTGAAAACCTCTTAATTAAAATCCGTATATATAAAGCGTACGTCCAAGCAATCCTTCAGATCTCCACAGACCAAGGCAATTTTAAACGGTTTGTTAATATTCCCGCCACGTTGTACTCATACGTGCGTGTTTTTTTTTATTTGTTAACAAGGGTTCAAGTAAGCATTACCACCAAAATTTGTATCAATGGTTAAAAATACGACATAGACCCCCAAAACTTTATATTTTCTTGAATTTCCGGGTAGGTGTTATTTTATTTCCAAGAATAAATAAAATATTCCATGTTTAAAGTTGCCACTTCTGGGAATTGCTCAAAACGCTGAACGCTGTTACAAGAAAAACTTATCCTTAGAGCTATTTTCTTTAACTTTGCCATTTTCAGCGCCAGATAAGAGATAAAGATGTAAATATTTAGATATATAAAAGTTAATATAAAGGCGTATAATTGAATGCGCGACACCCATGAAGCGATAACAGTTGTTTTGACTCAGCTCTTTCAAGACGACAGTTCCGACCCTTTGATTCTTAATCTAATTTCTTAGAGAATTTAAATTTTTTTAAAGTTATAATAAATAAATCAAATATTATGACTGAACTAGCCGTGCCCGCGGCTCTGCTTGCGTACACTTGATTCACTACTATCGTCACTGCTTATTCCTTATGTTACCTAACGTAATAAAATATCTGCCATTATTTCCCCTTATCTCCCATTATTTCTCCTTATCTCCCATTATCTCTACATAATTTCCATTATCTAGGCTTATCTCTGCTTATCTCCCATTATTTCTCCCTATCTCCCATTATCTCACCTTATCTCCCATTATCTAGGCTTATCTCAACTTATCTCGCAATATTTCCCCTTATCTCCCATTATTTATCCTTATCTCCCATTTTCTCACCATAACTCCCATTATCTAGACTTATCTCTGCTTATCTCCTATTTATTTCTCCTTATCTCCCATTATTTATACTTATCTCCCATTATCTCACCTTATCTCCCATTAGCTAGGCTTATATCGAATTATATAGAACGTATGTATAAATTTATAAAAACACGTAAGTCGGATAAGTATTTCTCAAGTGATAAGCGCACTAACGGACATATAGACAGATAAAGACGTTGCATTTTATATATATTATATTCATTGCAACACGATATTGTTCCATATTTAATGGTTTAGGCAGTCTATTGCAAGAGAACGCGCTAACGGTAACCTTTTTTTTGACTTGATTCACCATTATCGTCACTGCTTATTCTTTATGTTACCTAACGCAATAAAATATATCCTATAACCTGGCCAGAGAACATATGTATGTTTTAAAAAAAGCACGTAAATCGGATAAGTGGTGCTCCAGTGATAAGCGCACTAACAGACCGACAGACAAACAAACAGGCAGGGAGACTGGCTACATGATATTGTTCCATATTTAGTGATTTAGGCTGTGTATTGGAAGAGAACGCGCTAGCGACAAACTTTTTTTCGCCTTCATTCACTATTATCGTCACCGCTCATTCCTTATGCTACCTATCGTAATAAAATATAGCTTATAACCTGACCAGAAGTATGTAAAAGTATGTAAATTGGATAAGTGGTTCTCCACTGATAAGCGCACTAACGGACAGACAGACAGACAAACGGACAGAGATACGTTGCATTATATATATATATATATATATATATATATATATATATATATATATATATATATTATAGATGTAATAAATATATATATCTATAACCTGGTCAGAAAACATATGTATGAATTTAAAAAAATCACGTAAATCCGATAAGTAGTTCTCGAGACATAAACGCACTAACGGACAGACAGAGAGAGAGACGTTGCATTTTATATATATATATATATATATATATATATATATTAAAGATATAGATTATTATTATATAACTTGGCCAAAGAATATATGTATGAATTTAAAAAAAAGACACGTAAATCGGATAAGTGGTTCTCGCGTGATAAAAGTGGTTCTCGCGTGATAAACGTACTTATGGGCAGATAGACAGACAGAGAGACATTGCATTTTATATATATTATAGATTATAGATATTCTCTGCTACATAATATTGTTCCATATTTAAAGGCTTAGGCTGTGTATTGCAAGGGAACGCGCTAGCGGCAAACTTATTTCCGACTTCATTCACTATTATCATCACTGCTCATTCCTTATACTACCTATCGGAATAAAATATAGCCTATACGCCAGAGAACCATGTATGTTTAAAAAAAAAAAGTACGTAAATCGATAAGTGGTTCTCCAGTGATAAGCGCAGCGGACAGACAGACAGGCAGAAAGACTTTGCATTTTATATATATTATAGATTATAGATAAATCAAATATTATAACTGAAAGAGATGCGGACTTAATTTGAAAATAACTTTATGCTATTAAATTTGTTTAAACTGTATTTCAATTTCTGTTACAAATGCAAATTATATTCTTTCTAAGTAAATTTCGAAGCTGCAACCAAGAAAATTATCAAAGAATACACATTATAGTATGTAAGAAATTACAAGGAAATGGATACACTTACAGTTACACTTGAAATGTTATTTATTCACTACTAGAGTTTACTCTTATTATTACTGCCCTAGGAAGCCTTCAAATTTGTTACAAGCTAATAAACAGAGTCCTTGTAGATTAATTAAGATATAATATTCTATATAGATAGCATTCATCGTTCCTTGTCTTACTGGTTTTGACTTCTAGAGTATCTGTTTAGTAAAGTTGTGTAGCTGGTCAATGATGGTGCTCACAAACAATTGTCACCAGGTTATTGTAACTTAAATAACCAAGTTAGTTCCTTAAAAATTATTTTCTCAACCAGTATAGTAAAGTATCCTTTTATACCTCAAAGGGTGACCCCAAAAACAGGCCAAAAAATCGACTGTTTTGGCAATTTCATATTCTGATACAAATTCTATGCTAAAAGATTGTTAATGATGAGGACTTACTCATGACAAACTTTTGAGTTGGGTATACTTTCGGTTTTTAAAGTAGGAGGTATTGAAGTTATAATACACGGGTTAAAATTATATAAAAACAACACTATGTTTAATTTCCAATATATTTAAAATGACTTGACAATTGTTTCACCATACAATGGCTTCTTCAGAAGTAAATAAGAAAGAAAAATATTTGGTAGTAATGCTGGTTATATAGTGCTTAAAACTATCCTTAATTACCTAAGATTATGCTAATCGTTTTATTATATTACTTACAGACAAAATTATTTTAAGAATGCAAATCTGTGGTACTATTTCAAAGAACTAATAAAGATTAAGTAAGGGTGAAGGTTATTAAACGAACAGGTCTACCTGTTCGTTTAATAATAGATTATAGTAGCTATTTCTAGAAAAACAATATATATTTTAAAACTCTTTCTTTTCTTAACACAGACAAATTTTAAGTATTAAATAATGACCCAACAAAAGTCCGCCAAAAACTAAAAAAATCTACTTTAAAAGATTTCACAATTTTCAATGATTTTGGAAAAAGTACTTTAACACTAATGACCCACGGGCTCCAAAATTATATCCCCTAATTAAATTACATAAAAAGGATTTCCCTATTAGACCAGTTGTATCGTTTGTTACGGCACCATCAATTAAATGATCACAAAAACTCATCCCTTTGCTACGACAACATTGCAAATTTAAACCGAAATATAGTATATCCAGTACCTATGAACTAATTGATAAAATTAAAAAAACATTAACTTACCGGAAAATTCTAGAATTATCTCATTTGATGTACAAAACTTATTTCCTAGTATCCCACCATATAAAGTCATAGAATTAGTAGATAAGCTCTTAATCAAGAATAAAGTAAACGAAATTATTAAACGGGATATTTTAGATTTACTTATGACGTGCTTGGATCAAAACTATTTTGAATTCAACGATAACTTTTATACATCTAAAGAAGGTCTAATAATGAGTAATCCTTTAAGCCGTTTACTAGCGGAAATTTTCATGGATCATTTAGAACGAAAAATTCATCAAAACGCGGTAAGTAAAAATATTGTTTACTGGTATAGATGTTGACGATATCATTTCCTGTTTCACGGGAACAGATAGACAACTAACAATCCTCCTTAACTTCCTAAATAAATTGCATCCTAATATTAAATTCAC
Source organism: Pachyrhynchus sulphureomaculatus (assembly GCA_019049505.1). Classification (NCBI taxonomy): domain Eukaryota; kingdom Metazoa; phylum Arthropoda; class Insecta; order Coleoptera; family Curculionidae; genus Pachyrhynchus; species Pachyrhynchus sulphureomaculatus. Next base: position 12,414 of record JAHKBH010003761.1, read on the forward strand.
CTTAGAATTAGAAACCAATAAACTCTATAAATTTCTTAGACATATCTATATCAAAAGTGAACAATAAACACGATTTCTCGATTTTTTCACAAACCTTCACATACTGACACAGTCATACATAATAGTTCATCCCACCCTTATATACTCAAAAAATGGCAGCTTTTAACTCTTTCATAAATAGATTGTTACATATTCCTATGACTAAAACCAATTTTAACAAAGAATTCAACATAATTAAACGAATAGCAATTAATAATGGATATGAACCCCAATATTATAGATAATATCTGGAATAAAAAATCCTTTAAACAAGCAATCTCACACAAAAGAGGAAAATTTAGTACATTTACATACACAGGGAAAATAACTAGAACAATTTCCAAACATTTAATAAAACAGAACAATAAAATAGCATTCAAACCCCTTCCTCCCAATTCTTTAGGGAGTATAATTTTTGAATAACAAAACCAAATCTAAGAAATCCTTAAAATCAGGAGTTTATTTTATTAAATTGTGGATCTTGTATTAAAACCTACATAGGACAAACTGGTAAATCTTTTGAAATTCGCATTAAAGAACATAAACATAGTTATTTAAAAAATAAGAACAATTCACATTACGCAACCCATATAATAAACGAATCCCATAATTTTGATGATACGTTAAAAATCCTACATGTAGAAAATAAATCTAAAAAATTAAATTTGGTTGAATGTCTTGAAATTAACAAACGAAAAACTCCAATCTATTATTAAACGAACAGGTAGACTTAAACCATTCACCCTTACTTAATCTTTATTAGTTCTCTGAAATAGTACCACAGATTTGCATTCTTAAAATAATTCTCCCTGTAAATAATATAATAAAATGATTAGCATAATCTTAGGTAATTAAGGGTAGTTTTAAGCACTATATAACCAGGATTACTACCAAATATTTTTTCTTCTTATTTACTTCTGAAGAAGCCATTTTATGGTGAAGCAATTGTCAAGTTATTTCAAATATATTGGAAATTAAAAACATAGTATTGTTTTTTTATATAATTTTATTATGAATTTCCAACAAGTATCGGCTAACACAATCAAAGATACACGGGTAATATAAACAAATATGCGCGATCAAATAAAGTTTTATAGCTAGATTTTTATCCCACTAGATATTAGCCAGATAATAGAAAAAGTCAGGAAATTCCAAATAATAACCTATATTTGTTTTACAGACTGCTCTAAGGCTTTCGACTGCATACAATGGAACAAATTTTGGTCGATTCTAATCAGCATTGGAACACCTATACATCTTGTAAACCTTATCCGATCCTTGTATGAGAACACAAATGGCAGAATTAATCTGAATAATTCTATATTTTTATTTTTGCGCTCGACGCGCGTTTCGTTAACCATGTTTCATCAGGCGCGATGATTAACTGTCAATCATCGCCCCTGATGAAGCTAATATAGTTAGCGAAACGGGCGTCGAGTGCGAAAATAAAGTGTTTGAATTAGTGGTGAGATATATTGTGTAGTTTATTTTTCATCCATTAAAATAGAGAATTTTGAAATTTTAAAATAAAAATTTTTAATATTTTTTGTATGAGTTGTTTTATA
>JAHKBH010003762.1:0-14013 GCA_019049505.1 Pachyrhynchus sulphureomaculatus
AATGACCGTAAAATGAAATTGCGTGAGATAGCTGACACCCTAAAGATATCAAAAGAACATGTTTGGTCATTATTTTGTGTCAACTTTTAGCCATGAGAAAGCTCTATTCGAAATGGGTACCGCGTTTGCTCACAGTAGGACCAAAAACAACAACAAATATATAAAAAAAGACTGTTTTAGTCAATTTCCACTGGTTTATTTAAATTGCGATGATTTACGCGTTTCGACTGTCGATGCAGCTTCTTCAGATCTACATTTTTACACTGTCAAGTTTAGGTTTAATGTTCAACTTTAAATTTTAGTATAATTTCTTAATTATAATATTACACCTAATTAAATTACATTGATAGTGTTGGAAAACCCACACAGGGCCATGGAATTTGGAGAATAAATTCAATTATATATTTATAATGAATTTTCCATCAAGTAGACAACAACGTGTTGATGATTCTGGGCGCAGTTTGGACCTGTTTAAGCGCAATAAAAAGAATTTTTTCATGCGATATGTGAATTGTGATGTGATTGGATGAAACATGGATCCACCACTACATAGCGGAATCAAATCAGCAGTCAGCTGAGTGGATAGCAGCCGTTGTGAAAAGCCCCCGAAGCGAACAAGAAAAAGGGTGCTCTTTCCATTAAGATAATGCCCCCCGTGCCACAAGTCAGTGGGTGACGATGGCAAAATTGCATGAATTGAAGTTCGAATTGCTTTCTCATCTGCCGTATTCTCCAGATTTAGCCCCCAAGCGACTGTTATCTATTCGCAGACCTCAAAAAAATGACTCCGCTCGCGGGAAAAGAGATTTGGCTCCAATGAAGAAGTTATCGTCGAAACTGAGGCCCATTTTGAAGGCAAAGACAAATTCTTCCACAACAAAATTATAGAAATGTTAAGGAAAAGCGTTGTTGACTGATTGTATCGCTCTTGAAGAAGATTATGTTGATGAATAAAGTCGAATTTGCAAAAAAAATGTGTTTTAAGTTGCTAGACCAAAAACTATTTGACAGGATTCTTGAGAAAGGATATGTTGTACGAAAAATATCACCTTTTAGTGTTCCGTATGGAATACTTATATAGATCACCTTCGGCGTCTGTCTGTCCGTCTTCTTTGTCTGTCTGTTACAGGCCGATTTTCTCGAAACAATTTGACATAGAAAGTTAAAATTTGATACTAATACAGGAATTGATGGCTTCGTCAGAGCCGGGTAATTTTGAAAGTTAAATTTTGACTTAATTGGTTAGTTTTGGGGGGTGAAATCAGAAGTGAAAAAAAAATTACCAGGTCATCGAGAAAAGTCAAAAGAAAACTTGTAAAAATCACGAGTTTAAAAATATGTATAATTTAATACTTGACACTTTTCTTTGTATTATTTTAAAAAAATCGCTGTCCCCTCTTATCTCGAAAAATACTGATCAAAAAATTTTGGAATATTCTCTACACAATAATTTATCTGGTATATAAAAAAAAAACAAAAATTTCAACAAGGTCATCAGTTTTCAGTGAAGATCGGGAAAATATTTTGTTGGAAACTCATTTGGGATGTGTTTTGTAAAGTCATTGTACCTCTATAACAAAATTTTTTATTTTAAAAGCAGTCAATGTACGGAACACTAATTGGGCAAGTCCGACTTGCACTTGACCGATTATTTTTAAATCTCTGGTCGAGGCCAAGTACGTTTCATACAACGCTCGTATATCATTCATATTCAGATATTAACCGCTCACTATTAAATAGTCCTTGATTTTTAATTATGTTATCATATCGTAAAATTCAAAAAACATTTTTGAACGTAAGAACAAAGGTTTCTGTGTAAGGTCTCGGTGAGTTTATTATAATTCTAATAAAAATTACAGCGACCGAGAAAGATTGATCACACTAATGATTTTTTTAAGTACGTTGACCCGATTATATGAATGTCCGACTACAGACTTATGTAATAATTGTATTTTGCCATATTGTACTGTATTATAGGTAGTAACATAAAATATTCTAATAAAAAGTAAATTTATACACGCGCTTGCTGGAATATAATATGTAGGACGGCCATTATTATTTTAAATTATTATGCCGGAAGTAAATGCAATTGTTTAGGTAATTACGAAGCTTGTCATTAACTCGTTGTAGACGTATAGCCTATGGTTTGTCTAGGATACAAACTATAAAATAGCGTTAAAGGTTGATATATTGTAATATTAAAATAATTATTGTAGGGGAGAAGGAGATGGTTGTGTACAAAAAAATCGAAACAAATACAGAATTTGATTTTTTCACACTATAGAATAACACAAATAAGCAGAGACTACTCGATATTTTCCACGATAGAGTTTTAAAATAAGTACTTTATATGTAACACGTAGGCCGAAAAGTTTTTGGTCTAGCTACTTAAAACACTTTTTTTTGGCAAAATTCGACTTTATGCATCAATATTTCCATACGTTTCTTATAGAAGGATTTGTCTTTGCCTTCAAAATAGGACTCAGTTTCGGTGATAACTTCTTCATTGGAGCCAAATCTGGAGAATACGGTGGATGAAGAAGCAATTCGAACTTCAATTTATGCAATTTTGCCATCGTAACCATTGACTTGTGACACGGCGCATTGTCTTGATGAAAGAGGACTTTTTTCTTGTTCATTTAAGGCCGGTTCTTTGCGATTTCTGTTTTCAAACGCACCAGTTATTTTATATAATATTCGCTATTGATGGTTTTTCCCTTCTCAGCATAGTCGCTGAAAATTATTCCATGCGCATCCCAAAATACAGAGGCCAAAACCTTCCCAGCCGACTGTTGAGTCTTTGGTCGCTTCGGGCTGCTTTCACTGGCTGCTATCCATTCAGCTGACTGCCGACTTGATTTCGGCGTGTAGTAGTGGATCCATGTTTCATCCATTGTCACATATCGCATGAAAAAATCCTTTTTATTGCGCTTAAACAGGTCCGCTCAGAATCATCAACACGTTATATCCACTGTGGGTACCACATGGTACCCATTTAGAACAGAACTTTCTCAGGCCACCTAATGTTCATGCAAAATATGTCCAACACGTTCTTTTGATATCTTTAGGGTGTCAGCTATCTTACGCAATTTCACTTTACGGTCATCCAAAACAATTTTATGGTTTTTTTATGTTCTTCGGTATAACCACCTCTTTTGGGCGTCCAGAGATTTCAGCATCATTTGTATGACCGCGTTCAAATTTAGCTTACCAGTAAATGATGAGTGATTTTCCAGGGGCAGAGTCCCCGTAACACTTATCAAGCCGTTGCTTTCCACGGTATTTTTTTCCCATCAAAAAACAGTGTTTAATCAACACACGAAATTCGTTTTTTTTCCCCATTGTTTTGAAAATATCAAAAGTAGCGTCACTAAAACCACTGTAACTTGTAAACTAATCGTCGAAAAGCCATGAAATGAAATTTTGGAACGTATTGTTTGAAGGTTGGTACTTGCTAAAAATCATATGGATTTTGTGAAAAGGGCAACATCTATTTGTCAGACCGAAAACTTTTCAGCCTACGTGTTACATGTTGATATTTTAATCTCGAAAAGAAGTTCAGCAGAGGAAGGGCTCTACAGATATTTATTTCACTTGAATTAAAACCTTTTACTCTATATACTACGTATGGTAAAATTGAACATAATAAAAAAAATAATTTTCGGATTCCTCGGCTCCGAAAAAAAAACAATAAAAACCTACATTTAACGCAGTATACATAAAGAAACCTCTCTAACCTACTCTCTCCCCTGTAGATTTCACCATAAATAATGAAAAAAATAACATAATTTCTCCGTGAACCCTGAAACGGACGTATAACACGATATGTCTCCCACCTCACCAACGTCTTATGTTTTTGTCCATAACTAGTTGAAAATAATGAAAACAAAAACCGTCAAGTGCAAGTTGGACTTGCGGGACAGGAGTTTTTGGCCATTTTTTTTTTTAAATAATAAAAAGAAGAGTGTGCGCAAGTATTACATCATATATATTTTTGAACTCGTGAATTCACAAGCTTTCCTATGACATCCCACTCGATGATCTGGTAAATGTTTTTTTTCATTTTCGATTTCACCCCCCCATATATTAGATAACTTATCAAACTAGGTGCACTCGTGTTAATGTTTACTCAATCTACACTGTATGAAGAAAATTTCAGAAATTTTTCAAAATTTTCTGATTAGTACTTTCCGAGGTATGGTGGGGGGCAGGTGTTTTTGGCCATTATTTTTTAAATAATACAAAACAAGAGTGAGTGCATATATATTTTTGAACTCGTTTTTTCACAAGCTTTCATTTGACACCTAACTCGATGACCTTAGAAAAAACCCTTAAGTCAAAATTTAAATTCTGAAACTACACGGATGTGATTGTGCCATCAATTCCTATATTTGTGCCACATTTCAACTTTCTACGTCAAATAGTTTCTCAGAAAATCGAGTGTGACAGACGGACAGATACCGAAGTGATCCCATAAGTGTTCCGTACGGAACACTAAAAAATAACACATTATTTAGATTCCTTGACAAAGAACTCTGATTAGAACCTATAGCACGATTTTCTCGACGGAACTCATCAACTCATCACTCTCCCCACCCTTTTAAGTCCCTTTTGCTTAAAAGTTGTTCAATAATTTAACTTATAGTCAAGAAAAGTTCTCATAATGACATAGAAAATATTCAATATTTTAACCACTCAACTCTGTTCACCTCCTTCACCTTAAGCAGTATTGCCTAACAACTATAAATTCCATTATATAAAAACAACACTATGTTTTAATTTCCAATATATTTAAAGTCACTTGACAATTGTTTCACCATACAATGGCTTCTTCAGAAGTAAATAAGAATTTACGTCTGAAGAAGCCATTGTATGGTGAAACAATTGTCAAGTGACTTTAAATATATTGGAAATTAACACATAGTGTTGTTTTTATATAATTTTATTATGAATTTGCAACAAGTATCGGCTAACGCAATCAAAGATATAAATTCCATTCCTACTTAAAAGTATATACAGTGGCGTGCAAAAGTTTCCGGCCAGTGACATTTCGTACTCTAATTTATTAAAAAAAAAGACTAATGATTTTTAATCATTATGAGATGTGAGTATGAGATATAGGAAACAAAATAATATAGTAAAAGAATATTATTTATGTTTGTGAATATATTTATTATTATTATTATTCTTATATTTATATGTGCAAAAGTTTCCGGCCACATAATATACACTGACGCAGTAGGACGTTCAAAGACGTATTTACGAATAATAGCGCGTTGAATGTTCACATTTAGTTCGTGGGAGCATAAACATGGCTCGGTATATGCAAATCCAAATTCGTGAGAGAGTAATAAAATTTCCAAAAGAAGGAAAGTCTTCTCGTGAGATTGCTTCATTATTATCGATAGGTAAATCAACCGTGAACGATATTATTGTAAAATACCGGTGTGGATATGATTTAAAAGATCGTCCGCGTAGTGGAAGACCAAGAAAAACATCTAAAAAAGTAGATCGTATCATTAAACGCAAATCAACTGCGGATGTCAAGAAAACTGCTGCCGAAATTGCACGCGACTAAAGGATGAAAACCTTGTTAATGTTAGTCGTAGTACTGTGACACGAAGACTATATGATGTGGGCCTTTTTGGCCGTATAGGTATTAAAAAACCATTAATCAGTAAAAAGAATAAGAAGGCCCGATTACAATTTGCCAAAGATCACCTGAATTGGACAATCAAGGATTGGAAAAAAGTAGCTTTCTCAGACGAATCTAAATTTAATCTTCTCGGAAGCGATGGTAGACAACATGTACGACGTCCTATTGGTACGACAAATGATGTTCGGTACCAAATTCCTACTATAAAACACGGTGGAGGAAGTGTGATGGTTTGGGGAATTTTCTCTGCACAACGAGTCCATTGATCTAGATCAACGGAAATATGAACGCTGATATTTACAAGAACATTTTAGAAAACAATTTGTTATCATATGCTGAAGAAACATTGCCGCAGAATTGGATATTTCAGCAGGATAATGACCCCAAACATACATCCAAGTTTTTAAAACAGTGGTTTTCTGCTTCCAATGTGAGAATTTTAAGCTAGCCATCTCAATCACCAGACTTGAACCCAATAGAACACTTATGGGAAACGCTAGATCGTCAAGTTCGAAAGCATATATATTCAAATAAAGCCGCATTATTCAAATCATTGAAGGAAGAATGGGATAAAATTTCATCTGTTTGTATTAATCGAATAATTGAGTCAATGCCATATCGTTGTGCGGCTGTTATCGCAGCAAACGGTATGGCTACAAAATATTAACATAAAAATATAATTTAAGCCTATTATAGAGCATATGGACTAATAATTTTTCTCGTAGTACAAAGTGGCTGGAAACTTTTGCACATATAAATATAAGAATAATAATAATAAATATATTTACAAACATAAATAATATCTTTTACTATATTATTTTGTTTCCTATATCTCATACTCACATCTCATAATGATTAAAAATCATTAGTCTTTTTTTTAATAAATTAGAATACGAAATGTCACTGGCTGGAAACTTTTGTACGTCACTGTACGAGGCTGGTTTGAAAAGTCCGTGCAAAATAAAAACTACTTATGTGTTTGGGGTAAACCTTTTTTATTTTTCGACATAGTCTCCTTTTAGGCTTATACACTTCGTCCAACGATGTTCTAGTTTGTCGATTCCTTCCGAATAATAGGATTTTATGCAAGTCTGCAAAATATCCATTAGTGTCTGCAATCACCTCCTCGTTTGAATAAAATCTTTCTCCCGCCAGCCATTTCTTCAAATGGGGAACAAATAGTAGTCCGAGGGAGCCAAGTCTGGAGAATAGGGGGATGGGAAACAAGTTGGAATCCTATTTCCATTAATTTTGCGACCACAACTGCTGAGGTGTGTGCTGGTGCGTTGTCGTAATGGAAAAGGACTTTCTTGTGGGCCAATCGTGGGCGTTTTTTCTTGCAGCTCGGTTTTCAAACGGTCCAATAACGATGAATAATATTCACCTGTAATAGTTTTAAAACCCTTTTCCAGATAGTCGATGAGGATTATCCCTTGCGAATCCCAAAAGACAGTCGTTGGTCCGGCCGAAGAATTCCGCCCTTGGCAGAGTCCCCCTTGTTTAGATTGTTGTTTAGATTCAGGAGTATAGTAATGTATCCACGTTTCATCCACAGTGACGAAACGAACGCTTAAAGTCCTCCGGATTCTTCTGGAACAGCTGCAAACCATCCTTGCAACACTTCACACGATTCCGTTTTTGGTCAAGCGTGAGCAATCGCGGCACCCATCTTGCGGATAGCTTTCTCATGTCCAAATGTTTATGCAAAATATTATGTACCCGTTCAGTCGAGATGCCCACAGCACTAGCAATCTCACGCACCTTAACTCTTCTGTCATCCATCACCATATCATGGATTTGATCAATGATTTCTGGAGTCGTAACCTCCACAGGCCGTCCAGAACGTTCAGCGTCACTTGTGCCCATATGGCCAGTCCGAAAATTTTGAAACCACTTATAAACTGTTCTAATCGAAGGTGCAGAGTCACCATAATGTTTATCAAGCTTCTCTTTAGTCTCCTGAGGCGTTTTGCCTTTCATAAAGTAATGTTTAATCACCACACGAAATTCTTTTTCGTCCATTTCTTGAAAATCACTCGACTTCCTTGATTCACACGAATGCCAAACACAAAGAAATAGACCAATATGGCTGAAACTTGGTGTGCGTTCATTCAAGAGATGCTACTAACTAAACATGACCTCGATACGCGCCGGTGGTGCCATCTCTCGGACATTGCACGGACTTTTCAAACCAGCCTCGTATGTACTAAATTTGAATCCGCCAGACTGATCGAAATAGGAGACTGGTTTTTGTGATATAGGGATACTGAAACGTGAAGAAACGCAAAAACTTTGGAGGGTGATTTTTTCATAAATACAATCCTTCCCTTTCCCAAGGTATGTAAAAATTTGAGAAAATGTGCATTAGAAACATTTGTGCCTCAAACCTATATAGCATTTCCCACCAGGTACTAGTTCTGGTGAACTTGGAAATGATAGAAAAATAACATAATTTTAATTTTTTTTGTTTCCAAGAACCCGGAAAAGGAGACTTAACACGATATATACATAGTAACCCCCGTAACGCCCATTCTTGGGCGCTTACCTATACGTGAGGCGCTCTTAAAAATATTTTAGGGCTGTTTTGAACACCATCTTTTTTTTTAGTTTTTTTTAGTTACCTGCATAAAAGCAAGACCGTTCAGGTGTTCTAGAATTTGTTTCACTTCTAATAATGATCGGCAGTTTCAATTTAATAATGTATATATTAATGACAGAAATAACGGGAATGTTCAAGACAATAAGTTTTATTTTTTAACTTTGTATTCGTCACTTATAAAATATTCTGTTTTATTAGTTGCTTCAGTAATGGGCCTGTAATACTTTACTTTTTTATTTTTAATTTTATAACCACGTAATCTAATACAGTAGAGTTGAGTTTGTCTTATTTAAAATTTAAAGATTACTTGTTTGTTTAGAAAATGTATCAGTATTGCTGGAATCAGTTGCTGTAGGTTTCTTTATTACTGTCTACATCCTTCATACTAAAATTGAAAAAACACTTATGAAATCACTTCGGTGTCTGTCTGCCATAGAAAGTTAAATTTGTCACAAACATAGAAATTGACTACGAAAAACATTTGAGTTGATAGAGATATGGGCAGTCCTTAATGCCTTAAGTAATACCAGAGTCGACGAAATATCTCTTCTGGAAGACATAAGAATAACGCTTGAAGAAAAAACAAATAAAATCAAAATTAAAAGAAGAATTAGACAAGGCGGCTCAATATTCCCAAAGCTGTTCACGTCGACTCTAGAAGTTCAAATGGCTAAAGTGGGAAAATAGAGGAATACTAATAGACGGTGAACGATTAAATCACTTACGGTTTGCAGATGACGTCACTCTGATCGCCAATACAAAAGAAGAATTACAAAAAATGCTGATAGAATTAAATAACAACTCTCGAGAAATAGGTCTAAAAATAAACTTCACCAAAACCAAGTATTTGAACAATGAAACTGAAAATAACAGCCAGGAACTGTTAATAGAAGGTGAAAGAATAGGAAAGGTACAAACATTCATATATTTAGGGCAAAAAATCGAAATATCAGAAAATAGTTTAAAGGCTGACTTGGCTAGAAGAGCCTCGTTAGCTTGGTCTGCATACGAAAGGTTACAATCCACGTTTAAATTGGACATCCCAAATACAATAAAATCCAAAGTGTTCGATCAGTATGGACTGCCGGTATTAACATATGGCACTGAACCGTGGGCTTTAAATAAAAGAATAATATATAAACTGCAGGTAATCCAAAGAGCAGTGGAGAGGAGAAAATCAAAAGTGACAGAATGTAGGCCTAGAGAACATAAAAGATGCAGAGGTAGACCACAGACAAGATGGACGGATGACATAAAAAGGGTAGCAGGACACAATTGGATGCAAAAGGCAAACAACAGAGCTCAGTGGAGACAACTTGGGGAGGCTTACATCCGAATATGGATGGAGTAAGCTAATGATGATGATAGAAATTGATGGCCTAATTACAGTCGTGTAGTTTTGAAAGTTAAATTTTCACTTAAGGGGTTAGTTGTGAGGGGTGAAACCGGAAGTGATTTTTTTCTTTAAACTCATAGAGTGTATGTATATACGAGGTGTGGGTAGAAAATAACTGATTTTAATTCGCTGATAATTGGTGCCGCGCAGTTGGCAGTGGTGGGGCGTTGAGCTTGAATACCCCCTCTACCAATTCCTCCATTTTGATGACCGTGCAGTTTCCAGTTCGGCTGCAGCGCTGGATTAAATCGCTCTGCTTCGACAAAATGCTTAGTTTCAGTGTTGAGCAACAAGTTAACGTGAAATTGCTCATTCAACTTGGAAAGTCTGCTACAGAAATATTAAGTTTGTTGCAGGGAGTGTATGGTGATGATTGCTTATTACGAACTCAAGTTTTTGAGTGGATAAGACGATTCAAAGATGGCAGAGAAGACGATCCTCGCGTTAGGCGTCCACGAATGACAAAAACAGACTACAACATCGAAAAAGTTAGACTGTAAATCACGTTTACTATAAACAGGTTTTGACCACCCTTCGCGAACATGTGAACGGGAAAAGACCTAAAATGTGGAAGATCGGTCTTGGATCCTACACCAAGATAACGCATCAGCGCACAATACTCTTTCAATCAAGGAGTTTTTAGCGTAACATGGAATCCCCGTATGGGAGCAGCCATCTTAGTCACCCGATCTTACTCCATGTGACTTGTTTTTTGTTTCCCAAAGTGAAGAGTGCGTTGAAAGAAACTCGTTTTGAATCCCTTGACGCAGTGAAGAAAAAAGCTACGGAGGTCATGATGAACCTGTCAACAATGGAAAATTTGTATGGAGCGGTTTAGGGATCGAAGGCTTGCATATTGAAGGCGATTCGGGTTTTAATGTCAAAGTTCAAAAATAAAAAATGTGTATAAGTTTATAATCATCAACGCTATTCTACAGTTCTGACCCGGGCATGGGACTTTATTTGTAACTGATGGGCATTTCGTACCATTCTCTTTAAATCTGTTATATTGCTCTGTCAAGTCTTTAGTATTGGTTATGTTATATCAATTAGATTCACATGAATTTGAGAATATGACTTGATATTGGGATTGTTTTTTAAACTTAACCATTTAAGTTATTAACCATTTAACCTTAAAAGTATAGTGCTGGGACAGATTTGCAAATATAGTTATTAAAACTGAGATAGAAACCAAAAATATTTATTTATAATAAACACTACATTTTGGCTAATGTTAAAAAGTATTGGTAATGTTCCCTAAATGGGTTAATAGTAAATCGATCACTATGAAATAATTAGAATAAATAACAAAAATTGTCAACGTTTAAATCGCGGACCTATAAAATCACTTGAGACTTTGCAGCATCCTCTTTAGGTGGAAACCAGCTAGCCTTGGGTATACATTACTGCGCAAATTCACCACCGCTAAACAACATTAGTTTCATTAATATTAGCAATATACAGTCCGTCAAGTAAGAACGTATTTTTGAAAAAATGTGTTTTCGAGCACATTTTTTTGCCATCCATGTATTCTTTGGTGTGCTAACAACGGCGCAATTACCTTAGTAAGTTGTCCAATCGCCTTTTGCATCAATAATCGCCTGGCATACTCTGCAAATTTTTCGAATCTCGCGAGACAACTGAGTCAAAGTTTTTAGAGTCTTTCCTCTGAGCTTTCTCTTTACAAGGGATCAAATGTTTTCAATAGGGTTGGCCACTCTAGTATCTTATCGTGGGCTCAAGCGCGCCGCTTTGCGAGGTGATTTTCGCCCAGAAGAACGTCACGAAGATGTTGTCGAATGGTCTTATGGACACATTCAAACCCGATTTTCTTTTAATTTCGTTTTAGATTTTATGTGATTTCAACGAATGTTCGGAATCGACTGGTACTTTTAGTAAAATGCGTCAAAGACAAAGGTTCCCTCTATCGATTTTTTGTTGAATCGCTAGAATCGCATCTACCAAAAATGAACTATGGCGGACATGTTCTTACTTGACAGGCTGTGTTGGTTATATATTAGTATATGGGGTATAACTAAACTGACCATTTATTTTTGAACTCAAAACGGGACATAAGTTTTTTATACCCAAGTTAGCAGGTTAACAATGAAAATAAACACAACTTAATTTTCTTTATTTAGAAAAAGTGTATCTTAATGCAATTAGTATTGACTGTTATTATATTCATATTAATTATAATTATTTTTATTATAACAAGTTGTGAAAAATAAAAATCAATCACCAGTTTAACCAGCTTTATTGAAGCAAAGTTCCTCTGACAGAAATTATTAAATTATATGCACCATATTTTTTTTTAATTGTATTTATATTTATCAGAGGAACAAATTTGCTTTAATAAAGTTGGTGATGATTTTAAATAAGAATAAAATTCTTGACACGTTTTTTTTATATTGACCTTAGTTATCAACATCGCTTTCAGAACTGGTACCTGTAAGTGATTTTTTTCAGACGTCCACAATTTATTCATAAGAGAAAAGACTTTTCTTTCTACTGGAGCATTTGTACCAGGTAGACATAAAATATATTCAATTAAAATACAAAAATTTTCATGTTGTAGATTGTTGGTGCGAAAGTGTTTGAATACTTCCACCCAACGAGTTTCTGTGGAGACTTTTAAATTATCCCATTCGGTAATTTTTTGGGAAGTGACGTAGCTTGAAATTAATGTAAATTTGTCAAATACTTCTGTATTTTTTTGTTACAGGGAAAATATCCATTTTTTCAGTCAATACATCCAGCGCTTTTTGAATATCTTCCCATGCAGGTACTTTTCTTAAATCTGCCCAATGAAATATCTCCATTTCTTTAGTAAGAAAGCAAGTCCACTGTTCCAAATATTCACGGCTTGTTTTATAAAATTCTGTGGCCGTATTTTTCACAAACTCTTCATCAATATTAGTGCCATTATCTTTTAATTTCACAATTAAACTACGAACAGTAAATGGAAGAAACTGGTTGATCTGTTTCTGAGCCAAATTGTCTTTGAGATGATTGATTTCTTTTGCAGCCTCAATTGCCGACACAGTCTGACCTTCAACCTTCAATACAGCTTGGTGAAAACTTGCTGACTGAGCGTGTAAAAAATGAAGCCATAATTCTGATATGGGATCATCAAAAAAGTTTTTTAACAATTTGGGACATTTTTCAATGGTCAAAAAATAGTCTTTTAACGGCTGCTACATTTTTAAAACTCTCTCTCCAAGGCAGGCATAAGCGCAAGCCACCTGGTTTTACTGTAGCCGAGCATTTGGTGATGTTCTATTTCAGCTTCAGCGCAAAACTCCTTTAGAGCTTCACTCGAACCGTGTAAATATAAAAAAATGAATATATTTTTACGATAATGCTTTCGTAATCTAAAGGTAGACCATCTGCAGCAGATTTTTATTGCATTGTGAATTATATGGGCTCCACATCCAATACCTATCAACGGTTTTTTCAGAGATGATTGTAATTTTGCTAATACATTATTAGTTCCTCGCCTAGCTACACCCCCAAAATTGACATTAGCATTGTCGCCACAAAATGCCACGACTTTATTTGACAAATTATTATCTGTCAATACTTGGGTGTAAATAGTCGACTATGATATCAGAAGTTTCACCTGGTTGCTCTTGGAGGTCTAAAATTTTTACTTGCACACCTTCATAAGGTTGAAAAAAGCGCACTACACAAGGATATATTTTCTTGTTACCGTGGTTTGAAGCGTCGTTTAAAATTGTAATACAATTGGACTTATTGAGATCATCTTTTAAATTATCGATCGCTGTATGCGCCAAAACATTTAATATAATAGCTTCTGTTTTTGTACGCGCACATGTGAATTTTGGATCAAAACATGATTGGATTAATTTCGACGCACAATCATTGGAGCGAAAACTGTGGTTTTCTTGTATAGTGTGATAAGCCCAGACGCCTTCTGCAGCAGCAATATCCAAATCCTTTGAAGTTGGCGCGTTTGAATTCTTGAAAAAGTTCAACACTGAAGAACTGGAAGCAGCGGCACGGTCGGCAATTTTTATGTTTTTTCAGACTTCAAATGCTGTTCAATATCACCAGCACCACTATGGGAAACACTAAACTCTGTACGACACTTTTCGCATCTGACGTCCGAGGAAGTATTAATTTGCTTAATAAATGGGTATTTTGCTTGTAAGTTGACATTAAATGAACACTTGCGTTTCGGCATAACTATAGGTAAAATTCCAAAACAACAGAAAACTTCAAATTAGTTACCAGTTTACCACTAAACTACTTCACGAACATTACGCAAAAACAAAACAATAGCGACAAGTCTGTGTGCATGCGCGTGATTAGCCTAATAACCAAATAAATGCTCCCTCT
>JAHKBH010003763.1:0-14007 GCA_019049505.1 Pachyrhynchus sulphureomaculatus
ATGGAAATTCATTATAAATATATAATAAAAGACCGTTTTTAGTCAATTTCCACTGGTTTATTTAAATTGCGATGACGCGTTTCGCTGTCGATGCAGCTTCTTAGGATCTACATTTTACACTGTCAAGTTAGGTTTAATGTTCACAATCTTATATAATTTCTTAATTATAATATTACACCTAATTAAATTACATTCATAGTATTGGAAAACCCACACAGATATGGAATTAGGCGAATAAATTCAATAATGGTGAATTATTTAAATCTATCTGGTCGCTGAGCAAAGTACCTGTAGTCCTTAATCGATTTATTTGCATTGTCTCTAAAAGGTTTAGTTTTAAACCTTTTCGTTGGGTGTGTAAAATTTCGAAATTATTAAATGTGTGATTTTCTGTTAAAAGATGATTAGCCTATATTGAATAAGACTTTCTATGGATGAAACTTTTTTCGTGTTCTGTAATTCTTTGTATAAATGTACGTCCAGTTTGTTCTATGTATGTTTTAGGACATGGCCCACATGTTAATTGATAAACCCCTGATTTATTCTCTTTATTGATTTGTGGTTTGTAGTTTTTGAGATATTTCCCTATAGTATTGTTAGTCTTGTAAGCTATGTTGATATTTTTTTTGAGTTAAAAATTTTCCCAGTTTTTTCTGTTGGTTTGCCGAAATAGATTAAGCATTTAAATGTGGTTTTTCTATCCTTAAAACGTGGGTATATTTCTGAGATTGCCTTGTTTCAACAACATTGTGTAACAAACTATCTGAAGAAGCTGTCGTACAGCGAAACATGTCATGGTGTTAAAAACAAAAATTTAGTGGAAATTTAAGTAGTGTTTACTTCTTGCAAAACTTCTAGTTATGGATCTCCACCAAGTATCGGCTGAATCAATCCAAGTTGTTTTCCTAACGATGTTATGGATTAAAGTAACCGAATAACCGTTGTTAACGGCTGCTTGTTTTATGTAGTTTAATTCTTTAGTAAAAAAGTCCCTTTAGAGACAATGCCAATAAATTGATTAAGGACTAGAGGTATGTTACTCAACGACCAGATAGATTTAAACAATTCATCATTATTGAATTTATTCTCCTAATTCCAAATCTGTGTGGTTTTGCAATACTATTAATGTAATTTAATTAGGTGTAATATTATAATTAAGAAATTATATAAAATTGTGAACATTAAACCTAACTTGATAGTGTAAAATTTAGATCTGAAGAAGCTGCATCGACAGCGAAACGCGTCATCGCAATTTAAATAAACCAGTGGAAATTGACTAAAAACATACAAACTTTTATTATATATTTTTATATACGTATTCAAAAAGAGTTTGTGTACCTTTCATCGACTCTGCTATTACTTAAGGCGTTAAAGACTGTCCATATCTCTACCGAATCAAATGGTTTTTCGTAGGCAACCATTGCTATCCACAAGGTGACCATATATTTACCAGGTGTACAAGTATGAAATGCGGATTTCAGACAACAGATGGTGCACCAATGCAGTTTGTCCTATGAAAATTTGACACTGCGCCATTTTGTTGTGTTATCAACAAGTGTCAGACGCGCACGAGTGATAAATTGAAAAAGTGTGTGCACAGTGCTGTGTTGTTGTATTCAATATGTCGAAATTTATACCGAACAAAAAGCATCCGCGGACAGCATTAATTTTTTGTTTTCATTTGAAGAAAACTGCTGTTGAATCATACCGATTACTTCGAGAAGCTTATGGTGAACATGCTCCATCGCAAGATACGTGTGAACGATGGTTTTGGCCTTTCAAAAGTGGTGACTTCGATGTTACAGACAAGGAACGTGGAAAACCGCCAAAAAATTCGAAGATGTGGAATTGCAAGCATTGTTGGACGAAGATGATTCGCAAACACAAAAACAACTCGCTGAGCAATTGGGCGTTAGGCAACACGCTGTTTCCAATCGGCTACGAGAGATGGGAAAGATTCAGAAGACCGGTAGATGGGTACCACATGAGTTGAACGACAGGCAAATGGAAAAGCGCAAAAACACATGTGACATTTTACTCGCTCGGTACAAAAGGAAGTCGTTTTTTTTGCATCGTATAGTTACAGGGAATGAAAAATGGATTTATTTTGAGAATTCCAACGCGCAAAAAATCATGGGTAGACCCAGGCGCACCATCCACATCGACTGCAAGATCGAATCGCTTTGGCAGAAAGACCATGCTCTGTGTTTGGTGGGACCAGAGGGGCGTGGTCTATTCACAGGGCAACAAAAAAATATTTTTGTTTTGGTGCCTGGGATTTTAGAGCTGATTTTAACTATATTTGGGACGCTAAATCTATACATGCAATCCGTTTTTTCTCTATCAGCTCTACTTTTTTAGATACATCAACTTATCTACCAATGTGGTTTTTATTCAGTATATTCATTTATGAGAGTTCTAAAATTATTATATATTCATTAATGTAGGTACAATGGTTTTATTGTCAGTCTGTAATTGAGTAAATTCCAGGTAAATCTATAAATAGTGGAACCATTGCCTATCAGGTACCTGAACTGACCCTTTTAATCACCTAACTCGGGTAAGTCTCGTCAGTTTGTGCGTTCTTACTAATGAGAGTAGATCGAATTCGGCGTGTTATTTTATGTTAAGAAAAGAGTGTTTTTGTGTTATTGAACAGAATTAAAATGAGTTCAGGTTCCAGTTCAAGAAGAAGTTGTGTAAATCAACCTGATGTGTTTTGCTATATATGCGGAGAATACATGTTTCAACAAAACAGACAAACTATTACTGACTTTGTAAAGCGAGCGTATCTTGGATACTTTGGAGTTAAGCTTGGTGATCAGGACAAAACGTGGGCCCCGCATCTCGTATGTAAAACTTGTACAAAGCATTTACGGTAGTGGACTACCGGGAAAAGAAAATGTCTAAAATTCGGCGTACCAATGGTTTGGAGAGAACCAAAAAACCACTTCAATGATTGTTATTTCTGTATAGTAAATACTAATGGAATCAATCGAAATAACCGCAGTAAGTGGACTTATCCCAATTTAGACTCGGCAATACGCCCTATCCCGCACTCAGATGAAATACCGATTCCAACATTTCATCAGCTACCACATATCTCTGATGACGAATATTTTCCGTCTGATCGGTCTTCTGATGCTAATAAAAGTTCTGATGCTAATGAAACTAACAGTGACTATGAGGGGACGTCATCAGTTCCTCAACGCTTCGAATGAATTAAATGATCTCACCAGGGATCTCACTTTATCGAAAAAAGCTTCTGAAGTACTGGCTTCTAGGTTGAACGACAAAAATTTACTGGAACAAGGAACCAAAATTACCTTTTACCGTACAAGAGAAAAAGATCTGCTACCATTCTTTCTCAAGAAGACAATCTTGTATTTTGTCACGAAATTAGGGGACTCATGAAAGAAATGGGACTTTCTGAATATATTCCAGATGATTGGCGCCTATTTATTGACAGTTCAAAGCGAAGTTTAAAATGTGTCCTTCTACATAATGGGAATAAATATGGTTCAATACCACTAGCTCACTCAACGAAACTGAAAGAAGAATATAATACCATAGCTTTGGTCTTGCAGAAGATAAAGTATTACGAACATCAATGGATGATTTGTGTAGACTTAAAAATGGTAAACTTTCTTCTTGGGCAGCAAAGTGGTTACACGAAATATCCGTGTTTCTGGTGCCTCTGGGATAGTAGGGACAAAACACACCACTGGGTTAGAAAAGATTGGCCTCAGAGAGAAAACATGGACGTTGGGAAAAGAATGTCATTAACGACGCTTTGGTTGAAAGAGAAAAAATCATACTTCCTCCGTTACATATAAAGTTGGGCTTAATGAAGCAATTTGTAAAGGCTCTTGATAAGAATGGGTCTTGTTTTGCATATATAGGGGTAAAAATGCATCAGTTGAGCACAGAAAAACTCAAAGCAGGGATATTTGACGGCCCACAAATAAGACAATTAATTAAGGATCCTGCCTTCATAAATTCAATGAATCAAGTTGAACGAGAAGCTTGGACATCATTTGTTGCAGTTGTAGAAAATTTTCTAGGCAAACATAAAGCTCAAAACTATGTTGAAATTGTTAACAAGATGCTTAATAGTTTCAAATCCTTAGGGTGCAATATGAGTATTAAAATACACTATTTACACAGCCACTTAGACCGTTTTCCAGAAAATTTAGGAGACATGAGTGAGGAATAAGGTGAAAGATTTCACCAAGATATTAAAGTTATGGAGGACCGCTACCAAGGAAGATGGGACATGCACATGATGGCAGATTACTGCTGGAGTTTAAAAAGGGACTGTTTAAAAAAACATTCAAGAATGTCGCGGAAAAGAAGCTTTCCAAGTGTTGAGTGACTATTTCATTTCTTCAATGTTTTTTTTTTGTTTGTAAGTACGACATAATATTGTATTTTGTATAACTAAAATAAAAATTTCGTATCTACTTTTGTTTACTACACTTACGGATTTGAGTTACAATAATGTAACTTATATTTCTCTAAAATTGTATATCTTAAAAATTTGAGCTCCTAGGTACAAATGAATACGTTATTTGAATTCAGGACATCAAATTGATATAGAATCAGCCTCGACACCAAAACAGCTGTTCCCCTGTGTTATGAGCTGTTAAAACCTGGAGAAACCGTTAATATTAAACGTTACCAACAACAATTGACCGATTTGAACCATTCGTTGCTTGAAAAAAGGCCAGAATACCGAAAGAGGCAACACAAAGTCATTTTTCTTCATGACAATGCTCCATCACATACGGCAAAACCAGTTAGTGACACGTTGGAAGCAGTCAGCTGGGAAGTTCTACCCCATGCGGCTTACTCACTAGACTTGGCTCCTTCCGATTACCACTTGTTCGCATCGATGGGTCACGCGCTTGCTGAGCAGCGCTTTGGTTCTTACGAAGATGTGAAAAAATGATGAATGGTTCGCAGCAAAAGGGGAAGATTTTTACTGGCGTGGTATTCACAAATTGCCCGAAAGATGGGAAAAATGGATAACAAGCGATGGAGCATACTTTGAATAAAGCAGTTTTTAACATTCTTCCGAATTTAACATGTTTTTTTTTAGAAAAATAATTCGCATTTCATTCTTGTACACCTGGTATTTGCTTTTTCCACTAGTAATCTAACTGTTTGAAGATGATCCAAAGTGCTGTGTCCCCGTCTAAATCCCGCTTATTCACGTGGTTGATAACTGTCTGATTTGTTCGTTAATCTATACGTTACGATTCTAGTGAATATTTGGTTCAGTACCGATCTATAGTTATTTCATCGTCCCTGGTTCTTTGTTGTTGTGCGTATATTGTAGGGCGTTCATTATTTCATCCATTGTTACATCGGGAATTTCTTCAGATCCCTCGTTTCTTACTATCACGCTATTTCCTTCTTTCTTTCCGGACGGTGGCGATATTTTTGTGTCATATACGATGGTTTAGTGAATTTAAATGCGGTCGTACAAGCATATATGATTTTATCATAGTCTGCTTTTGTGCTTAAATATCTTTGATACTTTTTCCTCTTTTCTTCTATTTCTGTTTCAATCTGTTTAGCCCACCAGTAAGGTTTGTCAGGTTTGTTATTCGCTTGGTAGGTTCCTAATGCTTCCCTGGCTGCTTGGTGTATGCATTCTTGAATATGCTTATAATATTGTTCTGGATCTTACGTAGTTATAAACTCGAAAATTTTCACCACATGTAAGCTCCCAAAGATGACAATTCTGTTAGGTCAAAATGATAAAAAAAAATAATAAAAAATTCAGTTTAACCTCAAATATATCCTAGCGTTTTTGGTTTGTAGGATTAATACTTCAAACGGTAAGATCACCTCCATCTTTGATGTTTATTGTACGATTGAAAAAAATGTTAAGTATTAATTCTGGTAAATTCTTTAAGTTAAAATTTCAAAAAAAAACACACACTTATCATATGAGAAAATCTGGAAAGTTAAAATTAATGTAAAAATTAAAGTAAAATTTTAATTAAAAAAATCGAATTATTCTGGTTTTATCCCCGTGAAATTCTTGTTTTTGCTTGTAAATATTATAGCAGCTGCATAAGTAGATTTTAAAAAAGTATTTACATTTAAAAAGTTATATTGAACTACGCTGTAATATTAGAAACATTGTGAAGAGAAAATGTTGAGTAACAAGACAAAAAGCAGCTGCCTAAAAATTCGCATTCGCAACAGCACGGCACCACGTTCAGCACGTTCAAATGAGGCAGTCACTCCAAAAAATACCAAAAAGCCACTATATTGTTCTGAATGACCGCAAAGGGAAAGTGAGAGAGATATCTGACATCGTAAAGATATGAACAGAACACGTGATGCATATTTTGCATGAATATTTTCATATGAAAAAACTGTGTGTGTCCTACGGGTGCCACGCACTTGTTTGGAACTGTTTCGGCGTAATTCAAAGGAGTTTTTTGTGTTGATTTGTAACAATTGACGAAACATGGATCTAGGGGGGGGGGGGGGGGGGGGGGGGGGGGGGGGGGGGGGGGGGGGGGGGGGGGGGGGGGGGGGGGGCTACTACCAGCCTGAGTGGCTGGACCGCATGAAAGCCGACCGAAACATCCAAAAACACAAATATCAGCTGGAAAACTTTTAACGATTTAATACAAATTTTAGTTAGTTTATTTGAAGTTGATTAGATGATATGTAAATAATTACACAGGGGAACAGCTGTTTTGGTGTCGAGGTTTTTTGAGCTGATTCTATATCAGTTTGATGTCCTGAATTCAAA
Source organism: Pachyrhynchus sulphureomaculatus (assembly GCA_019049505.1). NCBI lineage: Eukaryota > Metazoa > Arthropoda > Insecta > Coleoptera > Curculionidae > Pachyrhynchus > Pachyrhynchus sulphureomaculatus. The sequence goes on from JAHKBH010003763.1 coordinate 6,779, forward strand.
TAACGTATTCATTTGTACCTAGGAGCTCAAATTTTTAAGATATACAATTTTAGAGAAATATAAGTTACATTATTGTAACTCAAATCCGTAAGTGTAGTAAACAAAAGTAGATACGAAATTTTTATTTTAGTTATACAAAATACAATATTATGTCGTACTTACAAACAAAAAAAAACATTGAAGAAATGAAATAGTCACTCAACACTTGGAAAGCTTCTTTTCCGCGACATTCTTGAATGTTTTTTTTAAACAGTCCCTTTTTAAACTCCAGCAGTAATCTGCCATCATATGCATGTCCCATCTTCCTTGGTACCGGTCCTCCATAACTTTAATATCTTGGTGAAATCTTTCACCTTGTTCCTCACTCATGTCTCCTAAATTTTCTGGAAAACGGTCTAAGTGGCTGTGTAAATAGTGTATTTTAATACTCATATTGCACCCTAAGGATTTGAAACTATTACATCTTGTTAACCATTTCAACATAGTTTTGAGCTTTATGTTTGCCTAGAAAATTTTCTACAACTGCAACAAATGATGTCCAAGCTTCTCGTTCAACTTGATTCATTGAATTTATGAAGGCAGGATCCTTAATTAATTGTCTTATTTGTGGGCCGTCAAATATCCCTGCTTTGAGTTTTTCTGTGCTCAACTGATGCATTTTTACTCCTATATATGCAAAACAAGACCCATTCTTATCAAGAGCCTTTACAAATTGCTTCATTAAGCCCAACTTTATATGTAACGGAGGAAGTATGATTTTTTCTCTTTCAACCAAAGCGTCGTTAGTGACATTCTTTTCCCCAACGTCCATGTTTTCCCTCTGAGGCCAATCTTTTCTAACCCAGTGATGTGTTTTGTCTCTACTATCCTAGAGGCACAAGAAACACGGATATTTCGTGTAACCACTTTGCTGCCCAAGAAGAAAGTTTACCATTTTTAAGTCTACACAAATCATCCATTGATGTTCGTAATACTTTATCTTCTGCAAGACCAAAGCTATGGTATTATATTCTTCTTTCAGTTTCGTTGAGTGAGCTAGTGGTATTGAACCATATTTATTCCCATTATGTAGAAGGACACATTTTAAACTTCTCTTTGAACTGTCAATAAATAGGCGCCAATCATCTGGAATATATTCAGAAAGTCCCATTTCTTTCATGAGTCCCCTAATTTCGTGACAAAATACAAGATTGTCTTCTTGAGAAAAGAATGGTAGCAGATCTTTTTCTCTTGTACGGTAAAAGGTAATTTTGGTTCCTTGTTCCAGTAAATTTTTGTCGTTCAACCTAGAAGCCAGTACTTCAGAAGCTTTTTTCGATAAATTGAGATTCCTGGTGAGATCATTTAATTCATTTTGATTGAAGCGTTGAGGAACTGATGACGTCCCCTCATAGTCACTGTTAGTTTCATTAGCATCAGAACTTTTATTAGCATCAGAAGAGCGATCAGAGGGAAAATATTCGTCATCAGAGATATGTGGTAGCTAATGAAATGTTAGAATCAGTATTTCATCTGAGTGCGGGATAGGGCGTATTGCCGAGTCTAAATTGGGATAAGTCCACTTACTGCGGTTATTTCGATTGATTCCATTAGTATTTACTAAACAGAAATAACAATCATTGAAGTGTTTTTTTGGTTCTCTCCAAACCATTGGTACGCCGAATTTTAGACATTTTCTTTTCCCGGTAGTCCACTGCCGTAAATGCTATGTACAAGTTTTACATACGAGATGCAGGGCCCTCGTTTTGTCCTGATCACCAAGCTTAACTCCAAAGTATCCAAGATACGCTCGCTTTACAAAATCAGTAATAGTTTGTCTGTTTTGTTGAAACATGTATTCTCCGCATATATAGCAAAACACATCAGGTTGATTTACACAACTTCTTCTTGAACTGGAACCTGAACTCATTTTAATTCTGTTCAATAACACAAAAACACTCTTTTCTTAACATAAAATAACACGCCGAATTCGATCTACTCTCATTAGTAAGAACGCACAAACTGACGAGACTTACCCGAGTTAGGTGATTAAAAGGGTCAGTTCAGGTACCTGATAGGCAATGGTTCCACTATTTATAGATTTACCTGGAATTTACTCAATTACAGACTGACAATAAAACCATTGTACCTACATTAATGAATATATAATAATTTTAGAACTCTCATAAATGAATATACTGAATAAAAACCACATTGGTAGATAAGTTGATGTATCTAAAAAAGTAGAGCTGATAGAGAAAAACGGATTGCATGTATAGATTTAGCGTCCCAAATATAGTTAAAATCAGCTCTAAAATCCCAGGCACCAAAACAAAAATATTTTTTTGTTGCCCTGTGTTATTTTTAAACTAGTTAACAAACTTACTATTTTTGTCACTTTTTAAAAATAAACATGGCGTCGTTACTTGACGTATTCGATAATCATTACAACATGACTCTTATGATTTATTAATCAAAATTCCTAAAATTAAAACGGTTTAAAGAATTTACAACTTTTTAATTTTCAGCGAAACATGGACATGGTCAAGAACATAACAAATTCACTTGATTTTTAGTAAATCTCCGGAGAATAAGTTTGTCTCTTACTTACGTATGAAAAAAGAAAAGGAGGTACTGATGTAAAGTAAATGGTACTCTCTAATTGAATAATGGAAGTAGCCATGAGGTAAACAATTGCCAAAAAAAAAGAAGCGGATCCGGCGCGGCGTCGCCAGTTACGATGTCGAAAAGAACATGAGATGACGAAACTGTGTCGGCATGTGTGGCGCCAAACTGCACAAGATCCGCGTCCGGTTCGTATGTGGTCGCCCGCGGTCCTCGCGGTGCTTTAATTTGCTTTTGGGTTTCCGCGTTTTTTGGTATGTACCGGGGTTAAGGCAAAAATTTACTATAAAATACATCTTTAAAAAAGCTAAACAAAATAACGTTCGATCTCCCTCTCTTCTTTTATATAAGCAATTCACGCTGGTCTTGAATTGCTGTAGGTTGTAATCGATGGTAAACAAGAACATGATACGAGTGACAAGCTGAATCTCATGTAAAATTCATATTTCTAGCATACATGGCTCTGGGAGGAATCAAGCAGGCTTAATTTATCTTTTTTTTAAAGGCATAGCTTATAATAATAATAATAATTATAATAATAACTTTTACAAACAAAACTCAACTCCAAATATCTCACTAAAGCCATCAACACGTTCGCTATACCTATACTCACATATTCATTTGGTATCATCAAATGGTCACAAACAAACATAGAAAACATTCACATCCTTATACGTTCTCAATTCACCAAATACAGGAAATTATACCCCAACGCATGCAAAGAAAGACTTACCATCGAGAGGAAGGCAGGAGGAAGAGGAATTATAGACATCAGATCATTACACACAAAACAAATACAAGCACTTAGGAAATTCTTTCACACCAAGCAAACCAGCCTCCACACAGCAACAGTTAAAGCAGACAAAAACTATACCCCACTCGACTTATCCCGGGTAGACCATCCAGCAGATACACACAGTCACACCCAATTACAACAGGAAAAGATGAAAACGTGGTCAGAAAAAACACTCCACAGAAAACACAGATACCACATAGAACAAGACCACGTAAATAAAAAACAATCATACACCTGGTTACGGGATGGGCAGCTATTCCTGGAAACAGAAGGCTTCTTACTTGCCATCCAGGATAAAGTCATATTAACCAGAAACTACCAAAAGCATATCATCAAAGACCCAACTATTACAGAAGACAGATGCAGAAAATGTCACCAGCAGAAAGAAACGATCGAACACATAACAAGCGGATGTAAAATATTAGCCGGAACGGAATACACAGCCAGACATGACTCAGCGGCAAAAGTAGTTCACCAAACACTAGCCACAACATACAAGCTCATAGAAAACACAGATCCCTACTACAAATACACACCAACATCTATACTTGAAAATAAAGATTACAAACTTTACTGGGACATCAGTATCCATACAGATAGAACAGTCACCGCCAATAGACCCGATATTACTTTTCAGTGCAAAAAAGAAAAAGTCACCTATCTAATTGACATGGCTGTCCCCAACGATACAAACATCAAAACGAAATACACAGAAAAAATTTCCAAATACGCAGACCTTGCAACGGAAATAAAAAGGCTATGGAAACAAGAAAAAGTCATCATTGTCCCCCTCATTATATCAGTCACAGGCCTTACACCAACAACATTCACACCACACTTAGTACAATTAGGACTCAACACAAACATACACAAAAACATTCAGAAGTCAGTGATTTTGAAAACATGTAACATTGTCAGGTCATTCCTTAATACACAATGGTAATGCGTTTGTGCTGACTTGGTTTGTGCCCGTCAGCCAAACATGGAACCACATTGACCAAATGTGAGAAAGAAAAACGAGAACAGTCATAATAATAATTATTTATTAGTTCCAAGAATAACAATAGTTATAAATACAAAATGTTATGGAACATTGTACAAAGAACAAAAAGATACAAGGGCATTCACAAAACACATACATATGTTTATGACAAAAACAAAAGGCTCAGAAGACATCATTAAAGACAGTCAACGGAAGACGAAAAGCATCCTTAACAAGTAGCAATAAAATTAACATTTTTATTCATAAGTTAAGTCTGTCTGAATCACTAAAGAAACTGTCTATAGTATAATAAGCTTTTGATAATAAAAACTTCCGTATCTTTGTTTTGGCTCTTACTTGCGGTAATTCTCGAACGCTCTCTGGAAAACTATTAAATATTTTAACGGAAGAATATTGTACACCTCTTTGGATGTAACTAAAATTACACTTCTCAATTACAAGATCTGTTTTATATCTAGTTTCATAATTATGTCTGTTTTGCGCATTTTCAAAGAGATCCTTGTTAATACGAACAAACATAAAGGAGTCCAGTATATACATACTAGTTAAAGTTAAAAAGGGATTTACTGACAAACACATGCCTACAGCTTTCACGATAATGCATCTTAAAAGTAGCTCTGATACTTTTTTTTTGTAATTTAAAAATTTTGTCTACTTGGGGAGAACTTCCCCAAAAAATCAAACCATACCTGAACCTGGACTGCACGTAAGCATAATAGGCCGTCAAGGCAGTATCAATGCCCACATTATTTGATAAGATTCTCAGTGCATAACAATATTTGGAGAGACCAGCCGCGACATTCTCTACATGCTGTCTCCAATCAAGTTTAGCATCAATATTGACGCCCAGCAGAGACAGATGCTGAGATGTTTGAATATCGCTACCCTTGTAAGGAAACGTGAGAAAATGATCAACCCATCTGCCAAAAACCAGACACTGTGTTTTTGAAACATTCAGTAGAAGGTCATGGGTTGTAAAATAACGATCTAGAATTTCACAGGTTCTCCCTTCATCAGCGACTATTTCCTGTGGAGTGTCACCACTAAAGATCAGGGTTGTGTCGTCCGCATATAGAACTGTAAACTTTCCTGTAATGTTAGGCTATTCGTTTGTATAAAGTATATAAAGCAGCGGGCCTAAAATATATGCTCCCCTGAAGCGCTACAGGAGCGACGCGTGTGCGGAAAAAGCGATTTACGTTTGTTTTGAATCGCTACAAAATTGTACGCTGTGGAAATACAGTCCTGGGGAAATTACTCCAGTGGGATGAGGTCCACATATAAAAGAATAGTTGAAAAGTTTGGTACGAGGAGTGGCAAGTTAGACTAGACAGATATAATTATATCTACTTCCGCAACGCTAACTTCTTTAGAAGAAACAATAGGTAGTAGGTGTTCACAACGTTAAATTCTACTTGGTTACTGCCAAGATAGAATTTTGTCCAACTTTTTGTTAAATTGAACGACTTTCTTCTGTCTACGGTATTTGCATGAGTATGTAATATATAATCGCCATCCTTTTGTATTATTCACTTAATACCCTTAAAAATATATTTTTATTAAATATACATACTTCTTGCAGCGCCCAGGTGTATGTAACCCCAATGGAGGTTTCCAAAAAAAAGTCCCCTCGTATTATAAAAAACTCTGCCTTATATTAATATTTTTCCATCTTCTTAACTTTCAACGACAATGAACCCTCAATTATAAAAGAAGAACCCTTTTTTCTATTAAAATTTTATCTCATCCCTTATTGAAATTGTATCAGCTTTTAAATTGATGACAAGGGAGGTTGGGGATATTTCCAAAAAAAAGGTTCACTTATAACAAAATTTCTGCACAGTTAAAAAACCCTTTGTAGGAAAGCCCACTTTTGGAAATGCTAGGCTCGGGAGATTATCCCCTTTTCGCCCGCCCTCCGGTGATACTGTATGCAAGAATTGTGATATAATAATGATAATAAATAACGTACACAATTTATATAAAGTTGACGATTCGGACAGTAATAATAAAATCTATATTTATAATTATTTCGTGTTTTACACGGACTTGAAACTACTCGTATAAATGATAATTTTTCCATAAAAGGCTATGGATGAACTAACAAACTTAATTAAAGGTAGTTTATAGAAAACATTGTTAACGTTAATAAATTTTAGTTCAAAGTTTTGAACATATGTGGGCTGTCAGAAAAGTTCTTGGTCTAACAATGAAAGGGTTCTACTCAGTAGGGGGGTTTCATTTTTCAATATAATCTCCTGAAATTCCGGAAGGTCTGCAAAATATTCATCCACGGGTGCAATAGCTTCGTCACTTGATATAAAACGCTTTCGAACCAGGAATTTTTTTAGGTTTGGAAACAGGTAACAGTCAGGGAAGCCAAATCTGGTGAATACGCAATTCGTACTTTAATTCGCTGAATTTTGCCATCGTCAAAGCGCTTGTGTGAACACGTGAATTGTCTTGATGAAAAATGATTCTTTTCTTCTTTTAAAGCAAGTCCTTTCTGACGAATCCAAGTGATTCAAAAGGTTACAATAATATTCAGAGTTAATTATTTTATCTTTCTGAAATAATCGATCAATCAAACATCTTTGTAATCCCATAAAATTGTTGGCATAACCTTCCTCTCTGGTGGAACCGTCTTTGTCTTCTTTGGTGGAAGCACTTGCGTGAACACGTGAATTGTCTTGATGAAAAATGATTCTTTTCTTCTGTAAAGCAAGTCTTTTCTGACGAATTTTTGCATCCAAGTGATTCAAAAGGTTATAATAATATTCAGAATTAATTATTTTATCTTTTCTGAAGAGAATCGATCAACCAAAC
>JAHKBH010003764.1:0-12500 GCA_019049505.1 Pachyrhynchus sulphureomaculatus
GAAAAAAGACTTATGAGGGGTGATAAAGGAATTAATCCATTAGACGAAGCCTGCAAAGAGCATGACATTTCTTACTCCCAATCGAATGATATAAATATGCAGACATTCTGCGGATAAATTATTATCTGAAAAGGCTTTGACGAGGTTGAAAGCTGCTGATTCAAGTTTTGGAGAAAAAACTTCTGCTCTAGGAATCGCAACAGCAATGAAAGTAAAGAGAAAATTAGGAATGGGACTTAAAAAAAAGAGAAAAACAACACAAAAAAAATATCGTGCAGGACGAGGAATGTCATTATCTAAAGCTATATCGAAAGCTAGAAAGGGAATTAGGGGAAAACAATTTCAAAGTTTAAATGATAGTATCAAAACAGCTCTTAAGTCAATAGGAAAGAGAGGGAAGCGTGTAAATTTTAAGACAAGGGTAATACCCATTCCCAAGACAGGGGATTTTTACCTCTTATACCCATATTTGCTGGTTTGTCTGCTTTGGGTGCACTTGGAGGAGGAGCTGCTGGTATTGCAAAAGCTGTAAATGATGCGAGATCAGCCAAAGAAAAATTATCTGAAGCTAAACGACATAATCAAATGATGGAATCTATTGCAATTGGAAAAAGAGGAAGTGGTTTGTTTCTAAAACCTTATAAAACAGGATGCGGATTGTTTTTAAAACCATATTCAAAAAACTGCTAAATTATATACCTCGGAATCCGCTTACAAATTATGATCTAATAAAGTATGCCAAATTTTTACAAATTCCATATTTTCGAGGTGTATTTATGAGGAATAAATTACCTAAAAGGATTCAGACACATGAATGTGGCATTGTTAATCTGGATAGCTATAGTGGTAAAGGTACTCATTGGACAGCATATATAAAAAAAGGAAAAAAAATAATTTACTTTGATAGTTATGGTAATTTACGCCCCCCATCTGAGTTAAATTCATATTTTTATAGTGACAATAATAAAAATATTATAATATACAATTATAACAAACATCAAACTTTTAACCAAACAAATTGTGGTCAACTTTGTTTTAAAATTTCTTTATAATAACATATAATTAATAATCTTACTTTCAGTCTCTACAAGAATATTAAAGGGATATGTCATATAGTTTGGTTATTACTGGTAATTCTCCTAGTTTAACGGTAGAATTTAATCCTGCTATATATCTAGAAGAAGATGCCGAGTATGTTGTTGGACTAGTAAAATTTTGAAACATTTAATGCAATACCAAATATTGACGCGTTTAATAATAGAATGATTTTTGATAATAATTATGTATTTTTGATACCTGAAGGAAGCTATGAATTGGATGATCTAAATAAATATATACGTGATAAGTGTAGTAAAAGAGGTATTCAATTTAACATGTTCGCAAATAATAACACTTTACACACACATCTTGTGTCGTCAGTGGGTGTAATATTTAATGAGGCAACAATTGGTAAATTATTAGGTTTTACACATAAAAGATTAGAGCCGAATGTAGAACATATATCAGACAATCCTGCGGAGATTATTAAAATAAATTCTATAAATATCGATTGTAGTATTGCTGAAGGATCATATCTTAACGGTAAACCTGTTCATATAATACATCAATTTTTTCCCAATGTTGCTCCCGGTTTTAAAATAATAGAATCACCACAAAACGTCATATATTTTCCAGTAACCGTAAAAACCATAGATAAAATTACTATTAAAATAATAGATCAAGAAGGTGAACTTGTTAATTTTAGAGGAGAAGTACTAACGTTAAGGCTACATCTTAAAAAAATTCATGAACAATGGTAATCCTCTATCACAAAAAACCATCCAACATTAATATGCTTACTAAGTCTAATATAAAAAAGCTTAAAAAGAAAGGAGACAAACATATTTTATTTAGTAATAAATCAAACACACAAAGGATAACACCTTCTAATAGACAATTTCTGAATAGTTTGGGTTTTAAAACTAAAACAGTAATGGAATATCTTAACGTAAAAGAAAACATTTTATTTGATGAATCCATTTTAAGTTGGGAGGTACTTTCTTTTGATCCTTTTAATCCTACAAAATTAGGATCAAATGATGAAATAAGAATTTCTTTGCAACAAACTGGCAAATATCCATTGCCATGCAAGAGTGAGATTTATTTAGAACTACAAGTTACGAAAGAGGATGGTAAAACTCCCCTAACGAACACGGTTTTAATCAATAATGCTCCTGCATTCTTATTTAAAGAACTTCGTTATATTTTAAATGGTGTCACTATCGATTCTGTTCGAGATGTTGGTACAACTTCAACACTTAAGGGTTATATATCTTACAATAAAAATGAAAGCACAAAATTAGAAAATGCCGGGTGGTATCCAAATATGAAAACAGGAGAAAAAATTATGACCGATGATAAAGGAAATGTTTCTCTATGTATTCCTTTAAAGATGTACTCAGGATTTTTTGAAGATTATAATAAAATCATTTTGAATTCACAACAAGAACTTATTTTAATAAGAAGTAATGATGATACTAATGCTCTAGTATCAACTACAGAGGATGAGAAACCCAAAATTACAATAACAAAGCTATGTTGGCGTGTACCTCATCTTACCGTAGCCATCCCGCAAGAACTGGCACTTACGAAACTTATCGACAAAAATAATGATATACTTATTACTTTCCGAAGTTGGGAATTGGTTGAATATCCAGAACTATTGGAAACTACAAGACACAACTGGCCTGTAAAAAGTTCAACTAGTTCAACTAGTAAATGGTCCGAAGGGTTACGCTTTGTACAACTTATGAAAAACAGGGCATTTCATGAAGGCATTAAGTGTACTCCTTATGAAGCAATGTTTGGGATGCCTGTAAAAGTAGGTTGAAAACGTCTTCTTTCCCAAATGACTCTATCGAACATCTTAGAACCGAAGAAGAGCTTCAGGCTTTAATCAAGACAGTTAATAACGCTTCTGATAACACCAACAGCGAAATAGAAGATGATTCTAATGTGGAAAATAATGATCCATTGCTAAATGACTCTCCACCTGCAGTTAATTTTGTGATTCAGAAAGAGGATAAAGATATTTTAATCAGGCAAGAACAAGTAAAGAAACAGAATGAGTGCTAAAGAAAGTTTAAAATCACAGGCAAAAAAGATGTTGAAAGTTTTAAATCTTAAATTTTTTTCTGGCAATGTTGGTGATACAGTGAAACTACGAATACCAGATGTTGACGGAGCAAGAAGTGATCCACGAAATTTATTAGCTGCGATATTAGAAGTTCAAAACGGAGAGTTTTATCTATTAGAAACAAAGTAAGGAAAACTTTCACAGTAGTATACCAAAAATGAGGTCACAATTTGTGAAGAAAAAATTTATTTCGTTTGAAAATGTTCCAGATCTAGCACTATCACTTCGAGAATGTGTTAGAAAATCATCTCTTTCTGGAGGTCAGAGATATCAACGATGTGTTTGCAAGGGACAGTGTAAGTCTGATAAATGCAAATGTAAAAAATCTGTCAAAATTCTAAATGTCATAACAGTCTAATGATGTGTCTAAATAAGTAAACTTACAAGTAAATGTAAGTAAATGCTTTTTTTTTTTCTAGAATATGGGTTTAGTTTTTTTTGGACATGGAACTATTTTGTATTAAGTTCTAATAATAAAATTGTTTTCTTTATTCAGGTCTTTTATTTGACAAGACATAAAAGTTATCTAGAAATATTAGTTATTATTTAATTCTAAGTTCTGTTTTGTTTAGATAAAAATAAAGTAACCAATAACCAAACACCATACACAAAACATTCTATTATGAAAAACAAATAAAAAATCGCAAAATAAGTTAGGTTATTTCTATCGATTTATGCAAACGACTCTTAAGTTGACTTAAATAGTTTTAAATTTTTATTTCTAGTTACAACTGCAATAAAAATCGAAGAACTAGTTATTTTGCAACTGAAAATTGTATTGTTATATATATATATATATATATATATATATATATATATATATATATATATATATATATATATATATATATATATATAAATATATATATATATAATATATATATATATATATATATATATATATATATATATATATATATATATATATATATATATATATATATATATATATATACATATAAATATATACCGAGTTATGAAATTCATTGCATATATTGGAACTGGTGATTCTTTGTAGCAATACCAATTGCAGACAATTCACCTTAAATAGCGGATCTCAATGATAAAGGAAAAAAACGACCCCCAAGAAATGATGTCATAAATATTTTTTCACGCCGCCGCTGGTCAACTCTAGAACTTACCATTATCGAAAATCGTTAGTCCGACGTAAGGTTGAAATTTGAGGCGGCTTTTCAGATATGAATCCAATAAAAAAAAAAAAATATTTTTATTCTTCTAACACCGACAAAGGATTTGCCGGTTGTCCGCATTCCACGCTGACATGGAAGGGTTTATGCCGCAAGTGGCCGCTCAGTAGGGAAACTTCAAATAAATTCAGATTTAGTTTATTTGCTTTCTTGTCAGCGAATATTTACAAATTTGCAATGTGTCGTGGGTAATGCCTAATAAAGATCAATGTTATTGCAGATTTTTTGAAGATGAGTGTGTTAATTTTTTTAAGGATATGTGTGTAAAATTGTAGAAAGTGTAGAATATATCAGCAAGTATGATAAATTGTGTCATTCGGTACAGTTATTTAATTATAAATTTGCCACTGACAACCTAGGATATTTTATATGGGGATCGACGATTGCACATTTAAGGTACATTTATTTATTTCGTATGCATACAGCACAATGATAGCTGAATAAAATTATACAAAAATATACAAAAATAGGTGTAACAGGCCAGCAGTAAGCGGGTATGCAGAGTGTACACTGGACGCGGACGGCACATCCAGGAGACGGCAAATACAGAGTCTTTTGTACAAATTACAGTCAGGGAAAATAGGGTGGGGGTGCCCATAGTATCTTTTGCACGCGGGCGTTCAGGCAGGTAGCGGCGGGCCTGAGAAGTAATAATATAACACGTCAATAATAAGGTATCGATTTAAGGTAGATAAAACTAATACGTTTTTTCAATTTAAGACTAAAAAAATCTTACTTTCCTTACAAGAAAATCGTATACCATTTCGGCATTAATCTTGAAAAAGCTAAATAAAAAATAGCTCATCTCAGAATAAGGGAAAAAATGGACTTTTAAAAAATATTATAAATATTATAAAAATTGCCATCTTTTAAAATAATTCCTTCATTTTATGTTTCGTTATTTAATATAATAAGTAAAATTTTAACATATATAATTCCCTGAAATTTTAACCCAAACACCAAATATTAATTACACAAGTTTCATTCTCCGTCGCCTCGGTGTTGTTTTTTGTCGAACGCTGAAAAGAAATACTTCCCTTGGTACGGCGTAGAATGCCGTCTTCAGAGGGTTTTTTTTGGATGGCAGCTGACTATTCCGGCTCCTTAGGTCACGTTTGGAAAGTGGTGAAAATGGTATTATTTTTGTAACTGCCGTTTTCTTTTTTTTTATTTATTCTTTTGTTTAATTGATGTCTTTACCTTTTTTTAGTCGTATTTTTCTCGGTTTAATTGGTGGTTAGGTGATTCCAAACATATTTTTGTAAAGACTGGATGTAATTTCATTAGTTTTTTGTATACCTAGTATTTTTTTGTAGTATTGGACATAAACATTTTACAATTATTTTTTAAACCTTTAGCGTTAAATCTCGAGGTAGACGGTTCACTATTTAAATATGGTAATATCTATTTCATTAATGATAATAATAGAAGCGTCTTGTAAGATCGATATGCTTTCATTATATGAGTTTGTTTGAGAGAGAGAGAGAACATTTACATTTTTTTAGCTGCTTTAAACAAATGTTCGGGAAAGACGTTTTTGTCCACAGGCCAGTGATAGCAGCTCTTTCGTAAACCTCTGCAAATAAAATTGATATAGCGTTACTTGACGACCTTAGTTTGTCCTTAATCATTTTTCTGTTGCCTGAATATAATAAGAGCTAATAGGTTTAAAGAAAAGATACGTCGAGTGGATGAAACCGTTGAGTAGTAATGCCTGGCAGCTGTAACATTAGCCTTTGCTACGTTCAACGCTTTCCGGTTCTTCGAATGCGTTGTATTTCCATCAAGCAGAAGTACCACTTTATTTCCAATGGTTGGCTTTACGACGCTTATAAAATATTTTCTGTCCAATCACCCCTTTTGGTCTTTATTTTATAATTTGAAAACATCTGAAACGAAATGAAGGTGAATGTAAATGAAATCGAGTAAGATGAATATAGGAGGACAAGATGAATAGGGCCATATTCATCTTATCCGATAGGGTACTTAATGGATAAAAAAATAACCTAAAATTCTAATAATAACGGTGTTGAAAAAAATCTATATTACAAATTAATTTATATTAGATGAGACAACAGAAACATCCTAAATATAGGATGTAGACGGTTTATCGAACAGAAAATCTTAAAACTTACCGTAATTAAATATTTTATTTTCGGGTATCCGTTTTGTTTTTCATCAATGACGTGCGTACTTCCTCAGTAGCAGTCAGGTTCGGAATGGCTTGTGAACCCCCGCCTCGCCGCGCATCGTCTCGCGTTAGAGAGGTTCATGTACTGAGCGAATAGAAAAAGATACGAAAATGATTCGTGTTGCCCGCTATATTCATCTTGCCCTCCCGTCCCCAATATATATCATATATATATATATATATATATATATATATATATATATATATATATATATATATATATATATATATATATATATATATACATACAAAACCTAACTATTTATTTTTGTTTTAGAAATGCTTAAGGGTTTTAACCTTTATGATTTTGAATTGATGGGTCCATTACAGAAAATGCAAGCAATGACAGATGTATTGTTGGGGCCTACCAACAAGACGTTTTACCATCCAAATGTTCGAAAAATTACTTCAGTCGAATAAAAAATTCGATCTTGTTATCATGGAACAATTTTCCAATGATGCCCATAAAGTTTTTGCTTATATTTATAACTGTCCGTTGGTTATTCTATCCAGCGTTGGTCCAAGTGCTTGGATTAATCCAACAGTGGGAAATCCTCAACCAATATCATACGTACCACATATATTCTTAACAGACTTTAGGAAAGAAGATTTCAGCTTTCTGTTCAGAATTAAAAATTTATTTTTTTTACCTTCTGGACTACTTTACTACAAACTTTTACCTACATCCAAAACATGATGAGCTCCTGCGTCGAGCTGTTCCAGATAGTCCTCCTTTGTATGATTTGTATACTAACGTTTCTTTAATTTTACTTAATTCACACACAAGCATGTATAATGCTGTACCGGTAGTTCCCAATATGGTGGAAATCGGCGGATACTTTATCGATCCACCACAAAAAACTTCCTCAAGATCTACAGGAATTCTTGGATAGTGCTAAAGATGGTGCTATTTATTTTAGTATGGGATCTAATTTAAAAAGCAAAGATTTGCCCGAAAAAACAAAAAGAAAGTAATACTTAACGTGCTTGGAAAATTGAAGCAAAAAATTCTTTGGAAATTCGAAGAGGATTTGCCTGGAAAACCAACGAATATAATGATCAGGAAATGGTTGCCTCAACAAGATGTACTAGGTAATTTTTTTTGCAAAATGTTTTAAAATCTTGTAATCTTTGCGACTGAAGGTTGAGATTCTCGGATATACTTGAACACAGTTCATATTTACACTTCCTCTTAGTGTCGCCCTGTTTGACGGTTATTTAAAGACGAACCGGTTTATTCAAACTTTTGAACTCATTCACGCTCTTAGTTGGAGTCGAAATAGGCGGTGTCACTAACAGTTGGTGAAGTGTTTCATCTTAAATTATTAAAAGAAATAAAAACAATGTTTGGCACTGTCATGAGCATGCATTGACTATTGTCGCTGAACCTTAAGTTTCCACAATTACATTGAAAAGTATTTGCAAGTTAAAATGGATTAAATATTATTTTTACTTCCCTCGTATTCATTAAAAACACACCCATGGATATTTTTGCGTTTCAAGGCCCTTTGATTATGGAAAAACAAGTCTTCCATATTGGTCGGTCAATCTCTCTGTCTGTTGCCATGATAACTCTGGAAAGAAATGAGATATCGATTTCTAATTATAATACCTGAAGTAGGAAGCGATATCACGTGGGAGAAAAAATCATTATGGAAACTATTAGGTTTCTCGAAAATAAGGAATCTGAAAATTCGGTTGTTTTTCCAACATTTTCAATTTTAACAAAAATGTTATGTAGAGGAAAATGTCAAATTGTCAATTGTAAATATCTCTGGCCAACCTTATGTTTTGCCACAAAGTACCATCATTTAAACCGACCAACTATGGAATACTGCTCCCATATTTGGGGATCCGCTCCCAAACACACACTACATTTGTTAGATTCTGTTCAGAGAAGACTTGTTCGTCTGATTGGAGACCCGGAACTGACTGGCGACCTTGATTCGCTGGAACATCGAAGAAAGGTTGGCGACTTAAGTCTGTTCGACAAGTATTTTCATGGAAAGTGTTCGAAGGATGTAGTCCGCTTAATTCCTCCCAGAGCGGTATATGTTAGAAACATACGTCGCGCTAATGCTTCACATCGGTATGAGGTTTAGCTTGTTACTCCGCGTACAACGCTTTTCAAGCAGTCTTTTATATGAAGAACGGAGGACGTCATCCCTTTGGAATAATTTGCCCAGCGCTGTGTTTCCCACCGAGTGTAATTTGCAGCGATTCAAGAACAACGTGAATCGCTAGAGCGCTTTAGGGACTTCCCTGTATCACGTGTGCTAGACCCATAAAAAAAATCGACTTGTAATTTCTTGCACTTACTTTGCTTAAGAAAATAAAGCCTAAACTAGATAATAATCAGCATTAAAAAGTTATACTTCCACGAGAGGATGCGCTACCTAAGATCAATTAAACCATCTTCTAATGTCCTTAAGCCAAGAATTTTGGCATCTTCCAAAGGATCTTTTACCCTGGATTGTACCTTCAATGATCCATCGCACAAGTTCATACTTTTCACTTCCCATCAAGTGACCAATGTAGCGTGTTTTTTTCTCTCCTTGATTGAGAGCATAAGTTATTTTTGTTACCCTTTGGATCTAAGAGATTCGCAATATGCGGCGGTATAAATACATTTTGAAGACATCTACTTTATTTTCCATCGCTGGGCCCAGTGTCCAGCCTTCGCATCCATACAGTGCTATTACTAATGTCATTTAGAAAAGGGCTTCCACAGAACAAAAAAAAGTGTGTTGCAGTGTTCGTCGATCTGTTATCTGTTTACACGGTGTGGAGAGAAGGGATGATTCTGAAGTTCTTACGTGTCGTGCCCTATAGTAGGGCTACCAACCAACTCAACAGCATGCTAGCCAACAGATACATCGAGGTGTAACTGAATGGATAGTTGTAGATACAGGCTAAACGACGGTTCGTGCTCGCTCCCCTGCTGTGTAAATATATATATATATATATATATATATATATATATATATATATATATATATATATATATATATATATATATATATATATATATATATATATTAGAGTGACCGGATCTCATAGAGGGGGGGAAAAAAATGTCGGAATCTTGTCCGTCTGGACCCCACAAAATGATTCCCCTTTCCAGATATTGAGATAGCCGAAATTTGAGCTCGATTAAACGACGTTAACCCGTGCCGCTCGTCGCTCAAAGTTCAAAAAAAAATCCAAATTTTTGGCCAAAAAGCTGACATATGGAGCCATAACTCCAGAACGGTAAATAATAGAAACACGCTTGATATCTCAAAAGAAAGCTAATGTTGTTCTTCAAAATTTATATTCTATACATAATTGTTGTTATTTTAAGTCAAACCGAGTTACAACAGCCTTTAGCCCCAAAAAACGTGACCTGGTACCACTAGGAGCATACTTCGTATATTTTGTTATTAAGTGATAAATTTTTGCTTTTGTTGTTTTTTTTTGGTATATTTTTGAGTTTAAAGTAGAAATATAATAAAAAAACAAGTACTACTGATAAGTCTAATGACATTTTTTATTTTAAAATATAAAAATTAGGTATATAATACATACAAAACAGACACAGAAAAGATACAGACGTAGTACCTACATGAGTTGATAATTTTACATAGTTATCTAATCTATTCTAGAGCTTTTGTTAAAGTAGTTTTTGAAACGTCAGGATATAATGCTCGGCATTTACTTACAACTTGCAGGACATATTGCTTTTGGTCTTCATCTTTTGTCAGAAGGTCGTTAAAGTCGGTTATTAATTTAACACCAGGCTCAGCTATATCATTAACTACTTTTAATGTTTTGACAATTTTCAATCCTTCTTGGAAGTCATTATTTTGAGGCCAGGTGTTTGGATGTTGTCTTAGGAAATCTGTTTTTAGATTAAATTGGTCAAAGAATGTAAACGTTTCTTTGGTCAGTAAATTTACCAATCCTCCATCAACTACCTCTTTTAAGTTTTCTTTCCTAACTTTTGGATTTACGACCCTAGCGTGCTGTGATGGTTCATCTGTGCTACTGAGCAATTTATTAGCCATTAACAACTTTTCATCGTCTGTAATGGTGGGATCAAAAAAACGATAATCCCACCAACTTTGCATTCAAATACCACAAATGGCTCGAAAATTTGGTCAGGGTTATTTCTGCAATGTCGTTGTCACATTCTTTATAGTCTAACAGACTATGCAAAATACCTAAATCTTGCTTTGGTGCAAGATGAGCTTTTGGAGCATTGAACCAAGCTTTACAATAAATTTTAACTAGGAAAACAGAAATGGCACGCACAGAACTTTCTTCTTCTTTAGGACATCTTAAATTGACGACGAAAAAATGAACATTTTTTAAGCAGTAAATAGCCTTTGCCATCCACCTAGCGTGATGAATGGCTCCTGGAGTTCTAAAACCCACAACATTGCCGTCTAGTGATACAACAAATACGAGAACCAACTACAATAGCTCCTTGTAGTCATCTCTGGGTGGCTCTCAGTTAATTTGGTCTCGAATTCAGCAGTAACAATTGCAATTACTTCTGGAGTTAGCTGCTTTTGTATTAGATTGTCACTGATACCTGTGTCGTATTTTCCTTTGTCTATCTTGGGCCACGCAGTGAGGAATCTCTTGAAAATGTCTGGATGAGGTCCAGTGGTTGATCCCATTTTTGTGTCGAATACGCCTCTTAACAGAATTTCCAAGATATGGTGATGGCAAGCTAGGTATAACAATTCTCTTCCTAACATTTGCTCCAATATGACGCATGCTCCTTTGAGTCTTCCCGTGTTGGATGCTGTAGTGTCGAAGCACATCGCCTTGACGGTGTTGAGAAGACCCCATTCATGTAGGCATTCATATATGGCTACGGCTTGCTCCTCTCCAGAGCTGTTTGCTGTTACAGGAACTCCCAGCAGCTGTTCCTTTTCGCCATATGAAATAGCTATAGCTATTCGCTCACATTATTCATTTTTTAAACACCCGGTAAAAGTTTACCGTCCCAGTGGGCAACCACGGGCTCTTTTTCAGGAATGTTTACTTTATCAAAAATTTTTTTATTATATTGTTCTCTGAACATTTGCCTTCTATCATGTAATAAAGTTTTCGAGACTTTGTACTCAAGAGGGTCAAGGTTTAGTGCTTCTAGAGTAGCTATTAAAATTCTCGTGGCATTTCTGTCGGATACCTTACATCGATCTAATAAAATGGACAATTTCATGTTTAAAATCTCTTTAACGCCCCTTGCAAATGAAACTTTCATCCTCTTGCTCTCAGATGGTCCTGGATCTTCTGCAGCTTCTTCAGGGATGTCCATTTCCTCCAAGCTCTCAAGTTCCTGGTAGATGCTGTTCTCTTCAGTGTCTTCTTCTCCTTCTTCGAACTTGTCTTCATCATCCGTCTCTAAGAAGCAACAAAAGAAAGAGAAAAAAAAAAGACTATAAAAATTTGTCGTTTTAGCAGAATAGTAATAATACATAGGTACTAAATTACCTACTTCTAATTATCAAAAGGTATTATTTAAAAAATATAAACTCAATCATAAAGATGCCAAATCATGCTCTCATGTACAAATTTCTTTCAATTATAATGAAACTATTTACTTATTTGTTTATTTATTTTTTAGAATACTAATAATAAAAAAAAACTCACCAATATCAAAAGTTGCTTCTTGGATTTCTCGGTTCATTTTTGCAAGTTCCTTTTGCACCTTGATTTCTTCAGCTCGAGACAACTTGAGATCCACTCCAGTCATGGAACCTGGGCGGCCCTTCTGCCTCTGTTTCACGAGAAACGCCTTATGTTCTTCCGATTTCATCAGAGCCAAGGCATCTTGTTGAGCAATATCAAAGAGATCATCCAACTTTTCAACAAACTGTTTAAATTTGTTCTTGGCCGTTTTCGATGTTTTCTTCCGGTTTTTTTGAAGAGT
>JAHKBH010003765.1:0-13996 GCA_019049505.1 Pachyrhynchus sulphureomaculatus
ATAACACAGCCCCACAAAAAAAAGTGGGGTATACTTTTGATGCGATATATCAGATCCGTAGTAATTTTTGCCCGCTGATCACGAATCTGACGTCAGAATATCGCCATCACATTTCTCAATTTTTTTCTAAACCCTCAAAAAATAGGTAAAAATTAGTAAAAATTAAGAAAAATATACTCCAAAAAATAATTGATTCAAGCTTTTTCATGAACCCAAAATGGTAATTAAAATGTATTCGGACACGCTAAGCTAATATTCATCGGTTGGGATTAAGCCATACAGTTCGTTTTCTTTCTAACCTCAATAAATCAGGCAGATATAGTGCTTCTCGAATGCAAAAACGAATTCAAATTAAAATTCAAAAACCGATCTTACCAAATTTGGTGCACGGGGGTCTTTTGGGTTGCTGATCATGAATCTGATGTGGGATTTGCAAAATTCAAAATGGCGGATCCAAGATGGCGGTCAAATTTTTTGAAAACCAACCGATTCCTACCAAATTTGGTATACAGTTGGGGGAATCCTCAAACCTGATACTCTTAAACCCTAAACCCTGAAACCTTAGACTCCCACACCCTGTAACCTCAAAAAATAGACCTCAATAACCCCTGTAACTTTAAAAATGAGACCCAATAAACTCAAAACCAGGACTTTTAAAAACCATATATTCTCAAATAGTACACCCTTAAGCCCTAGAATTGCGAAGGTTTAGACCCCGCGCCTATTTTTCCTTTTTTTGGCTGTATCTTGTTCTTTTTTTTTTTCCACGAATGACCTATTCAAAGCTTTCTGCCCAAACGCTTTTGAGGACTTTGTTTCTCTTTTTAGCGACCAGCAATAGTCGGCTAGCATATGGTCATCCCATCGTCCTTGATACCGATTTTTCCTTTTCAGATCTTGGTGAAAAAGTTCCCCTTTGCTCCTCACTGTAGTCATCAAGATTATCTGGGAAATCATCGATGTGGGAGTCGAGGAAATGTAAATTTTAGATTCATTAAGCAACCTAATGTTTGAAAATTTTTTACCATTTTCTCGACTATTTCTCTTTGTACTTAGGACTTTTATTATTTCCCAAAAAGTTTGTTGCGACTTCTTTAAAACTAAGCCAAGCAGCTTTTTCAACTTTATTCATTTTAGTAACAAATAATGAAATCTTGAAACAATTTTTCTTATTTGTGGCCCGTCAAATACGCCTGCCTTAATTTTAGCTTCAGAAAATTTCGGAAATTTTTTATGCAAATATTTGAAACATGGGCCGTTTGTATCTAATGCTCTCGTGAATTGCTTCATAAGTCCAAGCTTAATGTGAAGCGGGGAATAAGAACTTTTCCTGGATCTACCAATGGTGGAAACAATACATTATTTTTCACCAGGAGTGAACGATTTCTCTTGTTGGCCAAATTTTTTTCTTATAATGACGTTCCCTGTCTCTGCTATTCCACAGACATTTAATAACAGGGACAAAGTGTAAACCCTGACTGTTGGCCAAGCAATATTGTTACAATTTTCAGATCTCCACAAATTTTCCAGTTATGATCAGCATATTTTTATTTTTATCAAAAGCTGCTTCATTTTTTCATATTGCTCTTCCATAACTGTGGAATGAGCAATCAGAATGGGAGCGTAAACGTTGGTATTATGCAGCAAAAACTGCCTTAATGCTCCGTTTTTAGAAGAATCAATGAACAGTCCCCCCATTCTTCAGGATCGTATGAGTTATTTTGAAATTCATCCATTAGACCTTTTACATCGGTACAATATGAAAGTGACAATTCCTCGTCCATTGTGAAATATTTTCGAAATTCTTCATCTCTGTTTCTATAATAAGAAATCGTAGCTTCTGCCTTAAGTAAATGTCTTTTCTTTAAAAAGGAAGCAAGATGCTCTGAACCATCTTTGGATAAGCCTAAATCTCTGACTAGATCACTAAGTTCTGACTGTGATACGAGTATTGGTTCTAGTTTACGGTTGTATGGTAAAAATTCTTTATCTGTGTCACTAGTATATGATAGGTTGTCACTAGAACATTCATTAGTAACAGTGTTTGAATCTTTTTTCGACAGTCACAATGTTTTTCGGCATGAACTGATAAGGTGAAATCATTTGTTTCCATAACATCAGCATCAAGTGGTTCAAGAGGCGGAATTTAGTTTAGTTGGTCTTGTTACTGTCGAAACATCGTTATAAGTAATAGTGCTTTTATTTTTTCGGTTATGCCTAGATACAACATTCATACAAAAGTAGCAATCATTTTCACTGTAATGGTCTATTCCATATTGCTGGTCTGGAATATTTTAATCCCCTTCTTATTGATGTACAACATTATTTTGCAAGAACTGCAAATGATGTGAGGGGGAACCCAATCTGTATCCTGGTGCTGTATTTCAATGTTAAAACAATCCTTATATAAGGTTTTAATCTTATCCGTTATCGGTGACCCCATTTTACTCAATACGTGTTGACAGCAAATATAACAAAATGAATCACTGTTTTTATCGCACTTATGAAAAGTCCTTGTACCGTGAGACCGTTTTCTTGTAGCATTATACTCTACATGAGCCAAGTCACCCACACATGAAGAGCTACGGTCGCTGGATGACGACGGCTGCGGGCCCGCTTTTCCCACCCGGACCAACCGCCGATACTGGGTTTCCGAGTCCCTGCATCGTAATTCTCTTTCTTCTACCTGCCATGACGGTATCTAAGCCGTTATCCAGGGACTCTGCCGGCTAGTGGAGTAACACCGTTGCCCACCGTCACCACGTGGAGGTGCCCTGGATGCAGGTAGAAGAATAAAAATCGACCGATGAATTTTCTCGGCGTTCAAAATGGCGCGAAAACATCTGCCATCTTGAATTTTGCAAATCCAACCTCAGATTCGTGATCAGCGACCCAAAAAACCCCCGTTTACCAAATTTGGTAAGGATCGGTTGAATTTTAATTTAAATTCGTTTTTTGCATTCGAGAAGCACTATATCTGTCTGATTTATTGAGGTTAGAAAGAAAACAGAACTGTATGGCTCAATCCAACCGATGAATATTAGCTTAGCGTGTCCGAATACATATTAATACATCTTTGGATTCATGAACAAGCTTAAATCAAAGTTTTTAGGAGTATATTTTTCTTAATTTTTACTAATTTTTACCTATTTTTTGAGGTTAGAAAAAAAGTGAGATCTGATGGCGATATTCTGACGTCAGATTCGTGATCAGCGGGCAAAAATACTACGGATCTGATATATCGCATCAAAAGTATACCCCCACTTTTTTTTGTGTGGGCTGTGTAATCGAATAATAAGTTAACTGCTTATTATAACTTTTAATAGAGACTTGTTCCGTACATTAAGATGAACATCCTATATATATAATATATATATATATATATATATATATATATATATATATATATATATATAATATATATATATATATGGGCGCCCCATATGTAATAGAATAAAGATTCCACGGCATTTATTAATCAGTGCATATGCTGACGTTGACAAGAAAATGTTTTGAACTGTCCGTTCGAAGAAGTTACCCCATCTTAAAATTTTTTTTAAATAGAAAGCCCTGTATATTATTTTTATTTTTGAGTACTAATAAAAATTTTAGATACTATTTGTCTAACATACCATATGTATAAATTGAACTGTTTTTTGGAATTATTAGTGTTCCGTACGGAACACTTATAAGATCACTTCGGTGTCTGTCTGTCTGTCTGTCTGTCACACTCGATTTTCTCCGAAACTATTTGACATAGAAAGGTGAAATTTGATAATAATATAGGAATTGATGGCCTCATCAGAGCCATGTAGTTTTGAGAATTAAATTTTGACTTAACGGGTTAGTTTTGGGGGGTGAAGTCGGAAGTGAAAAAAAAATTTTTTTACTAGGTCATCGAGTGTGGTGCCAAATGAAAGCCTGTGAAAACACGAGTAAAAATATATATATAATATTATACTTGCGCGCACTTTTTCTTTGTATTATTTTTAAAAATTCGCGAAAAATCGCTGTCCCGGGCCTTATCTCGAAAAGTACTTATCAAGAAATTTCGAAAAAATTCTGGAATATTCTCCACGGGGTGTAGATTGAACGAAAATTATCACGAGTGCATTACCTTTAATAATTTATATGGTATATAAAAAAAACAAAAATTTCAAGGTCATCAGATCTCAGTAAAGATTGGAAACAAACGTTGTTGAAAACTCATTTGGGGTGTGTTTTGTGAAGTCACTGATCATTTTATACCACCGTAACATAAATTTTGACTTAAGGGGTTCGTTTTGAGGGGTGAAATCGGAAGTGAAAAAAATTTTTTTTTACTAGGTCATCGAGTGTGGTGTCAAATGAAAGCTTGTGAAAACACGAGTAAAATAAATAAATATATATATATATATATAATATATATATATATATATATATATATATATATATATATATATATATATATATGTATATATATATATATATATATATATATATATATATATATATATATATATATATATACACGAGGTATATCCACAAAGTAAGTTCCGTTTCTATTTCTATCCGCGGCAGCGCTGCGATCGCAGTTCCGAGCATGCGTGGCAGTTACTCTGACTCAAGCAGAAGAAATGTACGCCATTTTCAGATCGCTGCTGCCGACGTGTTCTTTGTAGTGCTTCTTTATGTCAGCCTTAATTGAAAATGCCGCCGCTTGTGAAATCAGATCTGTGATTCGTTTTCTAAATGCAAAGAAAGTTAAACCAAGTGAAATTTATCGGCAAATCTGCGAGGTTTTACGGACAAACTGCTATGAGTGATTCAATGGTTAGAAGATGGGTCAGACAGTTCAATGAAGGACGTGATCAAGTGCACGATGAAGAACGATGTGGACGCCCATCTTTGGTTACTGATGAACTGGTTCACGCAATTGAAGAGAAGC
This sequence comes from Pachyrhynchus sulphureomaculatus, assembly GCA_019049505.1. Taxonomy (NCBI): domain Eukaryota; kingdom Metazoa; phylum Arthropoda; class Insecta; order Coleoptera; family Curculionidae; genus Pachyrhynchus; species Pachyrhynchus sulphureomaculatus. The sequence continues at coordinate 4,928 of JAHKBH010003765.1, forward strand.
TTAAGCAAAACCTTAAGTTTACAATTAGTGCTCTTGCTATGGAATTTCCGCAAATCTCACGATCACTAATTCATGAAATTGTTAATAAAAAAACTGAAATTTCGAAAACTTTGCTCACGTTGGGTACCCAAAATTCTTACTGAACAACACAAAAAACAACGGATGGGCAGTGCACTTCAGTTTTTTGACACGCTACAATGAAGACGGTGATGATTTCCTTTCTCGGATAGTCACGGGGGATGAAACTTGGGTATCTTACGACACCCCAGAAATTAAATGGCAATCAATGGAATGGAGGCACACTTCGTCCCCAACGAAAGTTAAGCCTAAGCAAATCTTGACACCTCGAAAACTCATGTGCAACACCGTTTTTTGGGACAGAAAAGGCATTTTGCTGATTGATTTCTTACCACGAGGCCAAACAATCAATGCACATGTTTACTGCGAGACCATTAAGAAATTGCGCCGCGCAATACAGAACAAGCGCCGAGGATTACTGTCGAAAGGTGTTGTTTTTTCCACGATAATGCCCGACCTCACACTGCGAACGTGACAAAAGAACTCCTACAGGAATTTGACTGGGACGTGTTTGATCATCCTCCGTACAGCCCGAACCTCGCTTCTAGCGACTTTCATCTCTTCTTACACCTAAAATCTTTCCTTGGTGGTCGACACTTCAACGATGATGACGAGCTGAAAGAACATGTTACCACATGGTTGAAAACACAGGCGGCAACCTTCTATGAAGAAGGCATACAAAAACTTGTGCCACGCTATGACAAGTGCCTACAAAATTTCGGAAGCTATGTAGAAAATTAGTTTAACAGTAGATTTTTGTACAATAAATATTTTTTCTGTATCTGTACACGTTTTTTTTTATATAACCAAACGGAACTTACTTTGTGGATATACCTCGTATATATATATATATATATATATATATATATATATATATATATATATATATATATATATATATATATATATATATATATATATATATATATATATATATATATATAATGTAATCCTTGCGCACACTTTTCTTCGTATTACTTTTAAAAAAATCGCTGTTCCCTACCTTATCTCGAAAAGTACTGATCAAAAAATTTTGAAAAAATTCTGGAATATTCTCCACGGAGTATAGATTGAACGAAAATTATCACGAGTGCATTACCTTTAATAATTTATTTGGTATATAAAAAAAAAAAAAAAAAAAAAAATTCAAGGTCACCAGTTTTCAGTAAAGATTGGAAACAAACTTTGTTGAAAATTCATTTGGGGTGTGTTTTGTGAAGTCACTGATCATTTTATACCACCCTAACAAAAATTTTTTATTTTAAAAACAATCAACGTACGGAACACTAATTGAGCAAGTTCAACTTGCACTTGACCGGTTTTTTGATATTTGAAATTAAAGAGATCATATTAATTTTTTTTTTTTAAGCTGACTTGTGCCAAACATTTACTGTCAGGTAACGACTTAAACGCGTCAAAAAATGATTTATTGACGAAAACGTTTATTGCAGAATTTTGTGAACCTGCAATTTGAGCGTAATATCACAATGGTACATTTAACAGAAACTGAAAGAATCACTTTGTTAATGTTACAGAGACCGTAGGAGAACACAACAGGAGGTGTGTGATCTTTTTAACTTTTACGTTATAATTTAGATCATTGTCACTTGCCTTTGGTCAATGTTTGTGAGCTCGTCTTCGTGTAAAGTCATGAATGTGCGTTGAAGTTATGTTAGTTATCGTAAGCGTATGACAGACAAGTTAAAATATATGAAAAGGGCAGGGTTAAAATTTTTAATTGAATAAAAAATGTATTGTATTTAGAATAAAACCACACCTCATAAAAAATTCGGAGAATTTCAATGAGGTGATTTTGCATACTTTAGAAACTACGCTGCAAAAAAAAAGAGCTTGTCAGGTTTTTTATCTGAAAATTTCAATATTGTTTCCAGCTAATGTTTACTTACCACTTGATATATAGTAGTAGTACACTTCAGATAATGTATAAGTAGTGTCTAGACTGTGAGAAAATCCATCTGTATACCTAAATTTTTACGCCATCGACTGTAAATCCCAAATATATAAAACCTGCGTCAGACCGGTGTTAAATTATGAAGCTGAGGCCAAAGCAGACAACATCGTGACAAAAAGGCATATACACAGGTGTACAAGTATGAAATGCGGATTTTTTTTTCTAAAAAAACATGTTAAATTCGGGAGAATGATAAAAAGTGCTTTATTCAAAGTATGCTCCATCGCTTGTTATACATTTTTCCCATCTTTCGGGCAATTTGTGAATACCACGCCAGTAAAAATCTTCCCCTTTTGCTGCGAACCATTCATCGAGCCATTTTTTTTCACATCTTCGTACGAACCCAAGCGCTGCTCAGCAAGTGCGTGACCCATCGATGCAAACAAGTGGTAATCGGAAGGAGCCAAGTCTGGTGAGTAAACCGCATGAGGTAGAAACTTTCCAGCTGAGTACTTCCAACGTGTCGCGAACTGGTTTTGCCGTATGTGATGGAGCATTGTCATGAAAAAAAATGACTGACTACCTCTTTCGGTATTCTGGCCTTTTTTCAAGAAGCGAACCGTTTCAAATCGGTGAATTGTTGTTGGTAATGTTTAGTCACCACTTTTGAAACGCCGAGACCATCGTTTCACACGTATCTTGCGATGGAGCATGTCCACCATAAGCTTCTCGAAGTAATCGGTATGATTCAACAGCAGTTTTCTTCAAATGAAAACAAAAAATTAATGCTGTCCCGAATGCTCTTTGTTTGGTATAAATTTCGACATATTGAACACAACAACACAACACTATGCACACACTTTTCCAATTTATCACGCGCGTCTGACACTTGTTGATGACACAACGAAATGGCGCAGTGTCAAATCTTTATAGCACAAAGTGCATTGGTGCACCATCTGTTGTCTGAAATCCGCATTTCATACTTCGCAGGCTACCCAATGTCGGATAGACAAAACAACACCCATATAATAGACAAATGCAAAGTTGGGGACTGGGTGCGATGGGTGAGAGCCAGAAGACGTGGCTGGAACTGAAAAAAAATATATGTCGCGATTAGCGGACACTAGGATGGCGAAATTAGCTCGCAACCCAAAAACCAGAGGGTAGCAAATCACCGGAAAGACCTCCCAAGAGATGGCGAGACAGTTGGCAATCAAATTAAGCAGATTTTAAAAGCGATTCGCCTCACAAAAGTTCATGGAGAAGAAGAAATAACCATCTTTTTTCAGAGAAAAAATTCGCTAGCTGCCTGAAAGTTAGGTAAAATATGGGTTCCTAAATAAATAAACATTTTGTTAACACAAAATTTGTCCATATTCCAAGCTGGTTTCATTACTAATTTGAAAAATTATAATTAATTTAATTTTAATCAAATATCTATTCGATAGAAATAAATTACCATTTAATCGAAGGGAATTTGAATTTAAAGGCCAATAAGCCACGTTCAGAGAGGAAATTACAACGAAAATGGGTAAAATCCTAAATTCCGATAACACTATTGAACCGAAGTCGAATCGATCATTTAATTTTACATTTAGATTTACGGTGAATTTCCACCGTAAATTTCTGAGAATGAACTATTTTTATTTCCTATTCTTTTTTTCCGAGGAATGTTTTTTTTTTAATTATTGTTTTTTTTCTGTTATGGCAAGTGGAGCATGATAATCCTTTCTTGCTTTTTGTACAATTGTGCAGAGACAGTGAGTGTTCTGGACATTAAATTACTGGAACAAATAAATTTATTTAGGAAGGACATGGTTTTAAAGGGAACAATACTTTAGCATCTATAGCATAGCCACTTGGAAACGAAACTTTTTTTTAATCGGTTGTAAGCAAGTGTAAGTGTAGTAAGAGATCTAATATAGATAGCTTTTTTTGCGAAACATCCCCGGTCATCGATATCCAATTTAATGTGTTGAGGAGGGTTTAGAGTTCCAGTGCAAGAGGGTCTTTTTCTTCATCAAGTTGTTTCGCTCGATGATTATTGCTTAATACTCCCCACTCCCCCCAGGTAGCTCCGCATTTAGTTTTCTTTTTTTTTTTCCTTAAAGAAACTTTAAACCTTTACGGCCTCTTGGCCTTCTTCTTAGTAACTAGATTTTTTTTTTTTTTTTATGGGTCTAGTACACGTGCTGCAGGGAAGTCCCTAAAGCGCTCCAGGAGCGGCACGAGTGCGGAAAAAGCGATTCACGTTGTTCTCGAATCGCTGTAAATTGTACTCGGTGGGAAACACAGCGCTGGGCAAATTATTCCAAAGGGATGACGTTCTCCATATAAAAGATTGCTTGAAAAGCGTTGTACGCGGAGTAACAAGCTGAACCTCATACGGATGCGAAGCACCAGCGAGACGTGTATTTCTAACATGCACCGCTTTGGGAGGAATTAAGCGGGCTACATCCTTCGAACACTTTCCATGAAAATACTTGTAGAACAGACTCAAGTCGCCAACCGTTCTTCGATGTTCCAGCGAATCAAGGCCGCCCGTCAAGTCCGGGTCCCCCAATCAGACGGACCGCTCTTCTCTGAACAGAATCCAACAAATGCAGTGTATGTTTGGGAGCGGAGCCCCAAACGTGGGAGCAGTATTCCATAGTTGGTCGAATTTGGGCTTTGTAAAGAATTAACAGTTGCTGTGGGGTGTAAAGCTTTCTGGTTCTAAATAATATTCCCAACTTTTGAGAAGCTCTCCTTGCTATGCCTGCAACATGTTCATGCCAAGACATATTTGCTCCCAAACTAACGCCCAACAAATTAAGCGACGATGCTAGGGGAATGGAGTGCCCCGACATAACTATGTCGGGTTCAGCAACGTTAACTTTTTTAGAAAAAACTGCCGCTTGGGTTTTTGTAGCGTTAAATTCCACTTGGTTACTGTCACCCCAAGATAGAATTTCTTCCAGGTCTTTGTTAAGTTGAACGACCTCCTGCTGTCTGCGGATACTCGCCTGGGCAGCCGATGTCCGAGCGTTCAAGGTGAATGAAGAGACAAGCGTACTGTCATCTGCAAAGCTATAGATTGGATTCCCGGTCTTTTCCAGCAGATCGTTAATGTAAATGAGAAAGAGAGTAGGAGACAGTATGAAGCCCTTGGGCACACCGGCGTTGATAGTGAGGGTGTCAGAAAGAAATCCGTCGACCGCCACTCGTAAAGAACGCTCTCTGAGGAAACATGAGAGCCACAAACAGAACCTTTCAGACATACCATAAGAGCGTAACTTAGCCAACAGTCCATCGTGCCAAACACGGTCGAATGCCTTGGATATGTCAAAAGCAACCGCTCGAGATTCTCCAAAGTGTTCAATTGTGTTGTTCCAAACATGTGTTACATAAGTTAGAAGATCTCCTGTTGATCTATGTTTACGAAAACCATATTGGTGATCGCTAATAATATTGAATCGTTCAAGATATTTTAGAAGATGCTCATTGATAACCTTTTCCATGACTTTCGTTATTATTGAAAGCAGTGCAACTGGTCGGTAGTTATTTGGCAAGGTCTTCTTACCTTTTTTAGGTATCGGCTGAACCGTGGCACATTTCCAGCAGGACGAAAAATTTCCCTTTCTGTAGGATAGGTTAAAAAGTCTACAGAAAACTGGTGTTAGTTCCCTTGCACAGTTTTTGAGAACTATGGCAGGTATTCCGTCAGCGCCAGAAGCCTTCTTGGTGTCTAGCTTCATTAAAATACGCTTTATGATGCGCTGTCTGAAGACAACATCGGGCATCCTTGACTGCAATATGGGAATAGTAGGTGGTGTTTTTCCTTGGAAATCGACAGTAGAATGTGAAGCAAAGAGTTCAGCCAACAAGTTTGCTCTCTCAACAGGTGTGGTTGCAATGGAATTATCTGGCCGTGTGAGTGGTGGTATGGTGGATTTGGTAAAATTTTGACTAACTGCCTTAGCGACTGCCCAAAAGGACCTGGAATTGTTGGGACAAGCGAGAAGTTTGTTTCTAATTCGTTGATTGTGTGCCTCCTTGGTTTCGTCGATAATTCCCTTGCATCTGTTCCGGGCATGTACAAAGATGTTACGATTTACGGTGTTAGGATTTTCACGCCATTGTCGGTAGGCAATATGTTTAGAAGCAACAGCTTCTTTGCATTTTCGGTCGAACCAAGGCTTGCCGTTGGAGGAGCATTTCTTCCAAAAAGGGATGTAAGCTAGCCAAAATAACATCGGAGACCTCCCTGGCGCAGTCAGATGGGTTATCGGATCGAAAACAAATGTCCATCCAAGGGAAAGTTCGAAAGTATTCCATAAGATCTTCCCATTTAGCAAATTTGTAGTTGCCAAATCTTGCGCGGCCTAGGCGCCTCTCTGTCACTGATTGGCAGGATACTCGATGTCGAAAGCAGTTTATGGTCGGAAGAACCTAACGGCGGATTTACGGTGACCGTGTAAATCTCCGGATTGGTGGTTAAAAACAGATCAAGAAGACTGGCGAACTCCCCGTCTCGATCAGGGATCCGTGTTGGTTCGTCAATAAGCTGAGTTAAGCCATAACTGATTGAGAATGATTCAGCTTCACGACCTTGTTCGTCGGTAGTATTTGAATATTTAAGCCAGTTGATATTGTGGACATTAAAGTCGCCCAAGACGGCAACTTCGGCACTTGGATAGTTACTTTGTAAATGATCGATGTTGTCTGCAAGAGAAGCGAAAAGTGTTCGAAAATTGGTATCACTTGGTGGTCGATACAGGATACAGATGAACCTTGTGGTTTGTTGAGTCGTTATTTTTAACCACATAACATCAATGTTATGTCATCAAGATGTCTCTTACTTCTCACCGCAGTTATCTTCATTTCTCTGAATTGGCATATCAAATATAAAGCAACAAAAACAATAAATCCCATTGAAAAAACAAAATAATAAATGGAAGTCAACAATGGCTGACCTGCATTCTTCTTGTAATTATTTAGTTTACTTCGAGGTCTTGTAGTGTACACATCGTTAATAGTCTGTTAATTTTAGTAGTTTCCACCGAAGTTCCACTAAAAGTTAAGTGTATACAAAAATGCCAAGAAAATGTGAATTGCATTTAGAAAAAATACAGTCTTCTTTTAGAAAGTGGAAAAAAATAAATTATACATTGTAAAAATAAAGAAATGTCCACACAGTACGCTGAGAGATTTTAAAAAGGCAAAAACGCACAAAACCTAAATAAGGTTGGTCGGAAATGCATTACAAATGTGAAGAAAAGACTGGCAGTTGATACATGCTTCTTTGAAAACCCGCAAAAAAGCCATCTTCTGAGCTATGTGCTGGTTTTTCTGAAGACATTGAAAAGAAAGTTTCTGCTCGCACGGTGAGAAGAACGCTTTAAGATGCTGGACTCAAAGGCTATAAAGCTGCAAAAAAAAAACTCTGACTATCAAAGAAGAATAAAAAGATGCGCTTGGAATAGGCCTAGAAACATAAATCTTTCAACCAAGAGAATTGGTCTAATAGCATATTGTCAGACGAGTCTAAGTTCAAGGTCTTGTTTATTAAAAACTGGCCATTGTTTAAACTATTTATTTTAGTAAATGATTAATTTTTCCCTAATGTTTGTTTTTTTTTTCTTATTTTCGGTTTATGTTACTCCTGATACTACCTACGTAAGGTGCTAGATGGGAAAGAAATATAACTCCGATTTTGTAGTACCCCACTGTAAAAACACGAGGCTGCAATATTATGGTGTGAAGTGCTTGTCAGCAAGAGGCGTGCCCGAAATAGTAGTTTGCGAGAGCCAATTGAGTTTATAAAAGTATATAGAAGTTGTAAATACTGCACTAGAACCATCATTTCGTAAATTGTATGGTAATATAACTTGGAAAATGGTCGTTTCCGGCAAGATAACGAACTGTATCACAAAGCGGCAGCGACAGTGAAGTGATTCCGAGAGAATAGGATGGAGCTTGTAGATTGACTCCCCCAGTCATCAGATGTCAACTCTATAGAACATGTGTGGTTGAGCTTTAAGTGGAGAATCAAGCAATCTCATTAAAGATATTTTCAAACACTTCTTGTTTTAAAGAGTGGATCGTTATTTTTCAAGAAGAATGCAAAGATAATTATTCCGTTGCCAAAAAGAATTGCAGCGGTAATAAAAGCCAAAGGATATTATACTACTATTAAGTTATATTGTAAATATGTATATGAGTTTAATTTAAAGTGTCTTTCATTTTGTTTTATTCCAACAGAGTTTTAAAATTTTTAAGTTTTTATAGGTAGGTAATATTTTTGGCGACTGCATACAATAGTATAAACTCCGGTCGATTTTAATCAGCATGAGAACACCTTACGTCTTGTAAATCTTATCCGATCCCTGTATGAGAACACAAATGGCAAAATTAAAACTGAATAATTCTTTTTCGGTACGGTAGAAACCGGTGTTAGACAAGGATGTATTCTGTCACCTTTACTTTTTAATTATTTATATAGTCGACATATAATGAGGTCTGTTTTGAATGGACAGAGTAGCGTTAGATATGTGGATGATAATGTTATACTTGCAACGTCAATATAAGACCTAGAATCAATTATGTAGTGTCTTGAAATCACTAGCAAAAACTGTAAATCAAGAATTAATAAAGTGAGAACCAAACTAATGATTGTTAGTCGTAATGAAGATCCGTCACACATATAAATGAAATTGCCGGTATCACTGTCGTAGACCATTTCAACTATTCGGGCTCCCTCATAACTAACAATGGTGGCTGTGAAGCAGAAGAAAGAAGATGTTTGGCTATTGCTAGAAACTCGACAAATTCCCTAAGATCGGGAAAGATCCAATCACGAATAACACAAAGTTAAGATTGCTGTACAGCCTTATAATTCCCCATAGCAATTTACGCATCGGACACATGGACCATTAAACAAGCTGAATAAAGATGAATCAATGCGTTTGAGATGAGGCCATAGCGAAGTTAATCCTTACAGTATCATATACCAAACACTGCACTAATGTATCTATTCCTGAAGAACTTAATAGTATAATTGACCGTCTTATGAGGAAAGTAGATGCCATTCAAAAGCT
>JAHKBH010003766.1:0-13962 GCA_019049505.1 Pachyrhynchus sulphureomaculatus
AAGAAAGATTCTTAACGAGGATCTTAAAGTAAAGAAATATTCCAATAAATCAGATTGGACTAAATAGTTACAAAAAGTTTCTGATTTTTTTAAGTCTAATAAAAATTCTCCTTCTCAAGTTAAAACTCCTGCTTCTCCAAATGGTCACATGTCTCCTTTATCTATCGTGCATAAATATTTAGATAATAGACCGCATATAATGATAGATCTATTAAGTATGGTGCCCATTTCTCGGCTTTACTTGACTCTGGTGCAAATGCCTCCGTTGAAGAGGTCAGAATGGTATTAAAATTTTAAGTCGTTTAAGTATAAAAAATTATGCCATGTCAAAAATAGAAGTGTTACCACTGCAGATGGCAGCCGTCTAAAAGTTTTAGGTACGGTTGAGTTGCCGCTAGTCTGCAATGGTCATTGTTTAGTAATCTCTTGCTCTAGTAGTACCTTCTCTATCACATACTTTGGTTTTAGGATGTGATTTTGCACAAAATTCGGAATTTTAGTAAATTTTAAAAATAATTTTCGTGGTATCCACAGTCCCCTAGAAGTCAATTCTCATACAAGTTTTAAAGATTGTTATTTCAGAAAGTTCTTTAGAAAACCTTTTCTCACGTCTATGTACCCTAGATGATCTCCTCTCGCGGACGGAACGCTTAAAGGCAGAAAAAGTAATAAGCTCTTTCAATGAAATAAGTAGTAAAGATAGGTTAGGCCGAACGAATAAAATCACCATGTCTGTTATAGATACGGCTGATGCCAGTCCTGTTAAAGACAATGCCCTTCGCCATGTCTCCGTATACATGCCAAAAGTATTAAATAAAGAGTTAGACGACATGTTGAAAACTCCGGAGTGATTATCGTCTATGCTTTGACGGAAGAAAAAGCTTTGACGGAAGACGTTCTCAACGAGGTCAGCCAAATTTGATAACTATCCATTTACCGAACATCGACAGTAAATTTTGACATCACTCAGGAATGCTAAAGTATGTATCCTCGATAGACCTTAGAAAAGGTTTTCAGGCAAATCCTTTGGAACAAATCCTCTAAGGAAAAGACCGCTTCCTGGTAGTATGCGTGGGGGAGGGTCTATTTCACATCGAGCGACTATGCGTTTGTCTAAAGACGCTTTGCTCAAACTCAGCGGGGAACGTTTAGTGGACGCTAGGGGGTATTTTGTCCGAACTATGAGCCACATATTTTACCTATCTCGGTGATATTTTAGTAACATCGGAAGACTTCGAATCGCATATTCGCTTACTTAAAGAAGTAAAAGATAAATTGAAAGAGGCCGATCTGACGATAAATTTGAGCAAATTGATTTTTTTCAAACTTCTCTAAAGTTTTTAGGCTATATTTAGGCTCAAATTCCTTGCGTAACCGATCCGGATTTAACGTTAGCAAGGCATGAGTTAATTATGCGAGACCTACTAATACTACGCGGAAAAGTTAATCGCTGTCGTAGGAATGGTGTTCATGGTTATACAGACGTTTTTTATTGAGGATTTTTCTATAACCTTGTTTTTCGCCTATTAATGATCTTTTGAAAGGAAGAAAAAAAGGAACAATCGATAGATTGGAACAAAACGCAGCAGAAAGATCTTGTATAAAGATTTAAATGAGTTATTGTTTTCAGCACCAAATTTTATCCCAACCAGATGTTTCCCAAACAGTTTTATATTTCTAGTGATGCTTCTAAGATCTCGTTTTTAGGGTCGTCTTACACACAGAAAAATTCAATGGTGAGGAAAGAGTGATAGCGCGTGCCGTAATGCCGACGAGAGGCCAGGACAGAACTTTTATCGAAATGTGACTTGAACGTTAACTATTCGGTTGTTGAAAAAGAGAATGTGAGTAAACACAGACAACTCCACGCATCTCTTAAACAATTGGGTGCGGAAGGAAAGTGGATTTTCCGAGCACCTACAGGTAGAAGGGGGTGGGGTTCGCGTGGGGTCACCGTGGCAGTGAAACATGATCGATTATAGGTGGGTGGGAGGTTTGGGGCTGGGCGTAATGCTTTTAAAAAACCTAGTGGTAAACTAGCGCGTTGGGCGATTAGGCTGAGAACAAACATACGTTTAATTTAATTCATAGGAAGGAGTAGTCCACAATGTTATTCCAGAAGCGCTTTGTCAAGAATCCCTGATCAGACATTGGGACCGAAAAACAGTCCTTAATTGGAACAGATTGGCGTAAGGTATTGATACAGTTTAATATAAGATCGCATTGATTCCCATGGGGTACGATAATTTACGGCAGCAAATTAAAGAATTCCCTCAAAAATTTTCCGCAAGCTGGAAGGTGGAAAATGATTACGGGTACAAATTTATCCCAAATCCAGTAGCCTTTAAAAGTTAATGTACCCGTGTGGAAAATACTCGTCCCTTAACCACAGAGAGAGGTAATTTTAGACATGGGTCAATAACTCCTCCTACTTCTGGTCAGTTGGTTTTTATATAAAACTCTTTCACAGGCTTCAGGAAACAGTATTATTGGCCCAAAAATGCGTTTTTGATATCTTAAAGTTCGTCGAGGACTTGTGAACGTATGTGGCGCGCTGCAGAAATCTCCAAATACACTAACTATGGGGACTGATGGGAAAAGAGGGGGAAAACGGTTAATTACCCTTTTCAAGTCATAGCAGCTGATCTAGTAGGGCCCATTCCACGTTCAAAAAGGGGAAATCAAATGGCTTCTCGAAGCTTTCTTGCTTGGTTTACAAAGTATACCATGCTATTTCCTTTGAAAAGCTCTAAAGCTGAACATATAGAGAGAATTTTGGGAAAATAATGTCTTTCTAATCCACGGTGTTCCGTCGTTCTTAATATGCGATAACGGTACTCAGTTTACCTCTAAGAGTTTTAAGAGCTTAAGTGAAACTTATGGTTTTAACATCCCGTTTTAATCCCGTGTACTCTCCACAATGTAATTTTTGTTGAACGTAATAACCGAACAGTCGGGACGCTTTAAGAAGTTACGTTGATTCACATGACACTTGGGATGGCAACATTTCCAAAATTCAACCAAGCAATAAATACCGCAAGACACGAAGTAAACAGGGTTCACAGCCGTCTTTCTTAGTTTTCCGGCAAGACATATACCTCTATCTGGATCGTATTATAAAAATTTAGATTTGGATGTCAATGTTGACTAGCGAAATAAATTCCGGGGTAACAGGGGTGAGTATGCCGAAAATTTGAAGGGTTTTTAAAAGATATTTTCACCGACGTGCGTAGTAGGATACATAAGGCTTATGAACGGAACAGTAAGTTTTACAACCTTAGAAAAAGGGATTTTGCCTTTAAATATAGGTGATTCACGTTTGGCGAAAAAAAAATAAAATCTTTCCAGTGTGCAGTTGAAATAAATTCACATCTAAGTTGGTACCTAAGTATGTGCATTGCGTGATAAGAGAAAAGATTTCAGATTTAGTTTATGGTTTAGTTAATTTTAGATGGGACTAAAGTAGGACAATGGCATATTAAAGACTTAAAACCATTCAATGAACCTAACCCTAATGAAAGTTTGTCAGAAGAAGAATAATTTATATTTACATTATCTTAATTGCTTTATTTTTTTTTGATGTTGCTCTGTAGAGGTGACGACCTCGTTTTTATTTTTTTTTTTGACTGTTGTTATTAAAAGTTTGAGCAGAGAATAGCTTACTTTTATTGTTTATTGCTAAGGTTTTGGGTACTGATCATATCAAAACTTAGGTTTGATTGTAGTTGATGTTTAGCATCGACTCAGCTGTTGCGTGCTTGCGAAAGAGTCACACTCAGGATATATCATAAGACTGGTATGTCGGTGGTCGCGGAATTTGATTTGCTTATGACCCCAAATAATATCCAGTTCTTGACACTTGGAAGCGAAATTTTGATTAGAGGCAATCCAAGGTGATCTTGAGTTAGGACAAGCGCAAGATGTAGCTCGTGTAGTGTGATGTAGAGTCAAAATTATTTGATGAGCAATTTCATAAAGTTTTGTTACCCTTTAGTAGGAATTTGTGGGTGTATTTTTTCTAGTCTTTACCTTAGATTTGGTATAAAGTTTGGGTGGTATTTTTTTTTATTTTGCAATTAAGAGTATTAAATTGCATTTTTTGGTTTTTATTTCCAGTATTATTTTCTAAGATTTTTTTTGGATTTATTTTTTTTTTTGATTTAGATCTTCTTTCTGTAATTTTGACTAAACTGATTTTTTTTGCGGTATTATATAATTTTTTTTTTTTCTTTTTTCTTTCAGAGCCGTTTATTAAACGTTACCTTTGAGTCACTAATTTTTTTAAAAAATTTTTTGCATGGGGACTCATAGGCGTATGTTGAGTTTTTTTCGGTATACTATCAGATTGATAGGAAATTAAAGTCCTGCAGGAGAACTAAAGGCTGATCATTTTACAAGAGATGCGAGGCAAAGTAAGACAGTCGTTTCACAAAGAGATGATCATTTATTTCAAAAATCTGATACCGAGATGAGAACCTTGTCCAAGAGAGGCTAAGCGTAGTGAAGGAAGATTCCTAACCGAATTTTTAGATTTTTCCAAGAGGTAATCTAGAAGTTTGGGCTGAGAGAAAACGGTTATGCCTGATACCTGTAGCAGTTTCTTCTAGAGGCTATTGTCTAGGGAGACGATTAACACCATGATCGAATATTTTAGCTGTTCAATGATGTTTTCTTCTGTTGTTTCTGATTAAGCTGGAAAAGCTCTTGTCGTCTTCAAAAGTTTTGTTGCGTGTTTGCCACCGAAAAATGGAGAAATTTTTACTTCAAGTAGCTTTTTTTTAAGCTCATTTTTCGTTTTTTTTGGAAATTTCCGTTAGAAGCTTGGTTAAGTCAACCTTGTAAACCCTTTTAGGTTGTATCCCATGAGTTATCTGTTTTTACAGGCTGTGATTGCAACCGGGTGCTAACAGATGCCGTTACGACGTTTTCGGGCGGGGAGTTAGTCTTCCTGAGGAACAGACTGATTGGAAGGGTAGTCTATGGGGGGGTGAACGTTTGACCTTTGGGACCTTTAGAGGCAAGTTTTGTTACCCAATGGTTTTTCTATATTTGAGCCAAAGGAGTGCCCTTAGCTACTGTAGTCGAACCCTCAGCTCCAATTAGCCTATTAGTGGTGATCAGGCTGTTAGCAGTAGTGTGTTTCGGGAACACCCTATTGATTAATTTTTTTGACTTATGGTGGTGGTTGTGGTAGACACCGTTTTAGTTTAGTGGATGCTATAATCTACTCCCTTTTGTTGGTGGACACCAGGGTCACCAGTTTTCCGTATTTTATTGTCTCCACCTTTCAGTATATCGTGGTGAGGTGTTTGTCTCCTGTTATGTGGGATGGATCGAATGTTTTTTCGTTGTTGTTCTAAGGGCGAGACCAGTACACGAGGGTTCTTCATGCAACTTGGAGAAGCGCAATGCTGGTTAAATTTTATATCTCTGTGTAGCACCCTGAAGAATGATGGAGGGCGTTTTTTTTTTTCTGGCTCATGTGTTTCTAGGCAGATTTTGTCACCTTTGGTGCGATGTGCCGGAGATTTGATTAGCTTTGGCTACGAGCTTTCACCAAGCTCAGTATGGAGTTATCATAACCAAGAGTTTGGGATTTGAACTCCTGTTATGTATTTCTGTATATATTTCTGTATATATTTCTGTATATATTTCGGTTGTATGTTGGTTGCCTGAGGGCATGTGCTCAAAATGCGTGATTTTGAGTCGTTTTGCTTATGGACTCCTATATATAGGATTATGACTTTAGGGGAGGTCCTATTTCGAGACTTGCTGTCTCATACAGTTATATTGGGAATGTTTTCTAGAATGTGTTAGTTGTGCGCAGACTAATCATTCTGTTCTTAGTGAACATTGCTTTTTGAAGCTTAGTGGATCATTCAGTTTGGTGAATTTTAGCTTTTATAGTCTATTTCACTGTGTTTAGAGTGAATTTCTAGCTTTTGTAGCTATTCACTGTGCCTATAGTGATATTGTTTAACTTTTATAGCTGCTCACTATGTTAATGGGCGAGATTGTTCTTTTAGAACGCAGACTTGTGTGTAGTCGAGGACTATTTACAGAGTGTGTTTCTCTTGGCGAGGAGCCGAGCTTTTTTTCTGGCGATATACCAGAGTGTTTTCTTGGCGAGGGAGCCGAGGTTTTTTTTTTTTGGCGATATACCAGAGTGTTTTGGTTTGGCGATGAGCTGACGTGTTTTCTGGCGATTAACCAGAGCGTTTTCCCTGGCGATTTTAGCATGTCTGGATGTCTTAGGACGTCGACATTGCGATGTAGAGTGCGATTATTTTCTGAGTGCGACTAGTAGTGATACTAGATTTGGAATGTTCTCTTAGCGATGAGCTAAAGCATTGATAGCGATTGTTCCCGAGCGTTTGTCTGGATATTTATCCAGATGTTTTTTCTTAGCCTAGTGCTAAATGGTCTTACAAGACTTTTTCCTTTTAGTGTTAGTATTTGCACTAGAATCAGTTTTTTTTTATTTTTCTTTATTCAAGAATTTTTCTAAATTTCTTTTGCTGAAATAGAAAATTTTCTGACAATCCTTAAACTATTTTAAGGGGGGTGTTCATATTTGTTTCAGTTCACTTTTTTGATTTAGACAAGAGTCTAGACAAAGTTATATTTTTTTGTTTTGGTAACAATAACAGAGCTGTTTCTTTTATATAAGAAGACCGCGATTGTTACTTTAGAAAGGTATTTCTTATGTTCATGCAAGGATTTTTATTTACTTTTTGATGTACTTAACCTTAGTGCTTAATTAAGTTAAGTCTAGTTATAAGATTTTGTTGTACATGCAAAGATTTTCATTTGGTTTTCCATTGATACTTAATATTAGTAGTAAGGTCCGAAGTTGTAATTTTGTTTTAAGTTCTGACCTTAGTAGTAAGTGATAATGTACCACTTTGTACCTTTTCATAAGTAGCCTTAGTTTAATAGACTCGTGTAGTCTATTTCTTTTTGGAAGGGGGGGTAAATGTAACATTCATTTTTTCCTAGATTTTAAGACCATGTAATGTTACTGATTTTTCACTTTAAATTGTACTTCTTTTCATTTTTGTATCGAGCGGTATATTAATCAGAAATTCCAAGCCGTTCGGTATATTAGTGTGCTGTGCGGGTTTGCGACCGAATCTCTCTTGATACGCCGGATTGGTCAAATATTTGTATCCGGTTTTTTGGTTCCGGCGTAGCCATATTACCGAGAGAGTGCCCGCGGTTTATTTAAGAGTCCGGTGGACAGGAAGAGGGGCTTATTTCCACCGAGCCGCCAAGTAGGTTGTTTCGACCGAGCTGCCAAGTAGGCGAATTTCCATCAAGCCGCAGCGAGGCTTACTTCGACGAGCCGCAGTAGAGGTCATAGCAACAATTATGAGAGCTAAGTAAAGCACGAGCTTTTTTTTCTAACGTAAAGCCCGTAGTGGGCTCTAAGTGTTTCCTACAAATGGTGAAAATCGGTTCTTTGTTGTTACATCGAAGGCCTAGAAGCCCAAATAAAGAAAAAACGTAAGTTACCAGAACATTCATCAATAGACCTATTCCCGAAGTAGTTGCCTTAACAGCAATTTTGAACTGACATAAAAAGTGAAGTGAAAATCACGATTTCTTCGCTTTCGGGGGTAGTCAGGTTTTAGAATTTAAAATGTCTGATTTATTGACTCTAATATATAATAACTACCTGTTAGGCTAGAATTTTTTTGTAATCCTTAAAAACACAGAGGTTAGAACTTTTTATTTTAAAATCATGAATAAATTTTCTTTTTGTTGATTAAAGCTAGTGTCTCACTGAATACCTATTTACTTTTCAGGATAATGACGGCTGTACCAAACTGTTTTTTATTTTTAACAACTGTACACCCTTTCAATATTTTTTCATTTTTTTTAGCTGAAGTTAGATCCTTTCTATTTTAAATGAATGGTGCCCAAAAGTCGTACAGCTGAGGTTTTTAAAAATAAGAAAAAATAAATCCAAAAAGACGTACAAAAATTATCTCTTACCCATATTTCTCCTACCAAGGAAAAAAAATGAGCTAGTGTTTGTTTAATTTACTTTTAAGTTCTTTTAAAATCATTATTCACTCAATTCATTCTCAGGAAATTTATAAGCGGGGCTGCCAAGAAATTACGCCCCTGAACCTGGGGCAACCAATTTTCAAACGGTATACAATATATATATATATATATATATATATATATATTATTATAATATATATATGATATTATATATATATATTTAAATATATTTATTATATATATATATATATATTTATATACAATATATACTATATTATATATAGTATTTGTGCACTCGTGTTTTCGCAAGCGTATCATTCATTTGACAACCCCACTTGATGACCTTGAAACTTTTCACTTTTTGATTTCACCCCCCAAAACTAACTCCTTTAAGTGCAAATTTAACTTTCAAAACTACTTACATGGCTCTGATTGAGCCATCAATTTCCTATATTTGTGACAAATTTCATTTTTATGTCAAATATTTAGATTTCGGGAGAAAATCGGTTGTGACAGGACATACGGTTACCGAAATGATCTCTACTAATATATTCCGTTACGGAACACTATAAAAATCACAGTTCTGAAATTATCGTTATTTAATTCTGTTTCGAGTCGAGCAGTTTTACAAAAGAAGCTGAAAGTGAAGATACTGATTAGAATGTTTAACTATTCAAAAATAGATTAGGAAGAAATGTTCCTGGAAATATAAATTATAGTTAAAAATAATTTCCAGTCGTCGTATATTATCCTAGTTCTCAGCGCGTCAACATCATACTTAAGAAAAGTATAAGAAAGAATTCATTGCTCTTTGAGCAATCTTCACTGAAAATAATTTATTTTGCTTAGCTAGAGGATGCGAACAAGGATTCTACTAAATAAATATTTATTTTAGGCGACTCAAATTTGGTAATCTAGACGTTAAATTTAACCAAAATAGAGGTAATTTTTTATTTTTAGTTTTTATAATGGCGTCATTTTTCTTTAAAATTAATTGCCGGGAAAATAAGTTATTTTTTATTATAAAAATGTCTAAAATATTATTATGAGAATAATAAATAAGTTAACGTGACACGAATGAAACAACATTTTTTAATATATACACGATGATAATATAAGAAAATAGAATTAATTTTCTGGCTATGAATATCCAAGACATCTTCGAACCACTGGAATATGACATACATAGACACATACTCACAAGCCACTTTTTTTTTTGGTGCAAAATAACAAAGTTCCAAATTTAGGAAGGGAGGATTCCAGAACAAAGTGACAGCGACATTTGATATCTTAAATATGAACATAATAATGCTCAGACATTAATGTAATTCGACGGGCGATTTTGCAACACGCAACTAGCATATTGACGCAAGACATCCGCGGACGGGCGCCAGAAATTCCCTCAAAATACAAAGCATTGCAACTTCTTTCTAGGAATATCTATTTTTTTTACAAATAAGATATTGCTAGTGTGAAGGTGTTAAAGTTCAAACTATACAATCCTGAGTTCTCTTTCTCTATTTTAGGCCGAAAAGTTAAATACATAGAAATAGAAAAGGCTTAGAGAAATATTACCAACCGCCATCTCTTGTCCAGGAGTGGGCGGGAGAAAAAAATATGATAGATTGATATATTGCTGGCAAATATAATAACATTTTTTATGTTTTCGGATAACAATTTATCTGTCGGGAATAACTTTATTTTTAAAACCTTAAACTAAGAAAATAAGAACCTAATTTATTTTGATCAGAACTTTTTGAGGATAAGGGGGAGACATACGACTGATTTGGAACCAATTCTTTTGAAAAACAACAACACAAGAAATTAGTAGTGAGCGAGTATTACATCATAATTTAATTTTATCAATGTCGTGTGTTTCACATGTTGCCTTCATTTGATACCTCAATCGATTGACCTGGTAATTTGTATTTTTCGCTTTCGAATTCACCCCCTTAACAAATAATACCCTCGAGGTCAAAATTATTACGGCTCCTATCATCACCTCCAATCATTAGCTTTAATCCATTCATTGTCGGATGTAATCCTCCCCCAATTTGTCTCCAATGCGCTTATGTTGTCTGTTGGTTTTTTGCTTCCAATTCGTGTCACTGCTAATCTTTTTATGTCGTCCAGTCCATACTTGTTTGTGGTCTATACCTCTGCCTGTTGTTGTATAAATATGTTTGATTTTTGGTGAAGTTTATTTTGTAGGCTCTATTTTTCGAGACATGTTATTTAATTCCATCAGCATTTATTTGTAATTTTTCGTATATCTTGATCGGATCAAAGTCAATCTTTAAGTTGATTTAATCCGATCAACGTCCATTACTATTCCTTTATTTTCCCCACTTTAACCCGATATTGAACAAGTTTTCCTAGAGTCAAAGTAAACCGCCCTTTGGGGATATCGAGTCGCCTTGTCTAATTCCTCTTGTAATTTATGCATTTTATTTGTTTTTTTTCTTCAACGCAAAATATTTTTGATGGGACTTTCCTATATATGGGATGTAGTTAAGAATGAGTTTGTGTACAATCCCATCGACTCTGTTTGTTACGTAGAGAGTATTCAGAGGACGTGTACCATATCTCTACCGAGTCAAATACTTTTTCATAGTCAACCATTGCTATCATACAAGGTGAAATTATATTCAATCTGGGTTTTTTGAGGGGGGGGGGGCGGGGGGGGGCTATCTTGTAGTCTAATTGTTCGAAGGATTGGTACAAATTTACTGTATCCATCCCCGCTCTAAATCCCGATTGTATCACGTAGTTGATAAACTGTTCCTAATTTGTTGGTTAATCTATATGTTTATTTATTCTAGTGAAGAAGTTTCTTATCGGTATGGATAACAGAGACTGATGGGTCTCTACCATTCACCAACTTTGAATTTTGTTACTCTTTTTAAATATAAACACAATCAAGGCGTTTACCCAAGGTGTTGGTATTATTACTTTCTATGAGGCGCTCTGTGTAAATAGAAGCATTAGATGAGATTGTAATTATCGATGGCCCAAGCCATACTTTAATATTATTACACTAGATAAGTATCTGAACGTCCCCCTGGTTCTTTGTCTAGTAACATAATGTTGTAAGGGCCGTTCATTATTTTATACGTTGTTACATCGGGAATTTCTTCAGATCCCCACATTTCCTACTATCACTTCTATTTCCTTCTTCTTTTACCGGGCGGTGGCTGTATTTTCGTGTCATATAGTGTTTGATTAATATTTCTCTGTAGCTTCCTTTATCTCTTTGATTTGTGCGATCTTTTTGGTTTATCGTTTTATTTTTTGATGTCTGACTTTCATTCATTTGTTTTTGTTTAGGTGTTTCAAACTTTTTCCCTCTATGTAAGTTTGTTCTATATTTGAGTTTCTGTACTGTCCTGACGTCATCTCTGATCTTTTTCTTTCTATTTTTTTGTCTATTTCTACCAATTTCTAATCTGCAATTTGTAGGATCATTTCTTAATAGTCGTCTCTATTTCATAAGATTTGTGTGTCTCTTTACTTTATTTTTGTTTTTTTTTCAATGTTGCTATTTATTTTGTAGTCATGAGGAGGCTGTTGGTTATTTGTGCGTTTAGTTCATCAAGTTCCGTTTCGTTGTTTATGTGTTTTATATCATTTTCCAGTGCTTGTCGATATTCGTCTGTGTTTGCTTTATCATTTCTGTTGATGTCTTTATCTTGTATTCATTATCAAACTACATCTCCCCTGCTTCAGATTTATTCTTATTTTTTGCTCTGAGCATCCGATGGTCACTTGCCAATGCTTATCGTGTTCAGGACTGTCGTGTCGATTACAATATTCTGGTCATTTGATAACACATGATCAATTTCCTTTCTTGTTATTCCATCTGGGTTTTGCCATGTCCTTTACTATATGTTCGGGCTTTTGGAAAAATGTGTTCATAACATACAAGTTATTTTTTCGTTTATAAAATTTGGTAACAGTTCTCCTCTGCTGTTTCTCGTAACCCCAAACCAAACTTTCCCGATACTCTTCTCATTTGTATTTCGCTGGTTTCCCTATTTTGGCATAAAAGTCGCCGATTATTATGATATATCTTGTTTTCCTGGTGTAGCAATGCTTTGTTATACTCGTATCTTCCTCGCTGGTCTGATGTGGCTGCATATACCTGAATGATCTTACATTTGGATCTTCTGTTCATCTGAAATCACTCTTTCCGAGAGTGGCTTTGAACTGAACAACATTTTCTGCTATTTTTTTATAAAATAATTAGACCGACTCCTCTAATTTTCTTACTTTCATTGCCTCTATAGAAAAAAATTATTGCCACATTTTAGGGTGATACAAGAGAAAGAAGCAGGAAAAAGAGTAATAGTTAAGAAATGTGGGATCTGAAGAATTCCCAATGTAACGGACGGATGAAATTCCCAATGTACCGACGGAATGAAATTCCCAATGTAACGACGATGAAATTCCCCAAGGTAACGACGGATGAAATATAAGAATGAATACGTTGGTATTCATAATTGGGAATTACAGACCCATCAGCCTGTTACCGGTACTAGAATTGAACTTATAAATTAACGAACAAATTAGACAGTTATCAACCACGTGAACAAGCGGGATTTTTAGACGGATAGAGCACGTTGGAGCATCTCATCAAAAGCAAATGAATATAAGGTCACCTTGTGGATCAGCAGTGGTTGACTACGAAAAAGCATTTGATTCGGTAGAGATATGGGCAGTCCTTAACGCCAACAGTAACAGTAGAGTCAAAGAAAGATACACAATTCTTCTTGAATACATATAAAAAACTGCCACATAGTCAAAATAATGCTTTGAAGAAAAAACAAAAATAAAATCAAAATAAAAGAGGAATTAGACAATGCGACTCGATATACCCAAAGCTATTCTCGTTGACTCTAGAAGACATATTCAAATCGTTAAAGTGGGAAAATAAAAAGGAATACTTAACGTCGGTGAACGATTAAATCACTTAAGGTTCGTAGATGATGTCAATCTGATCGCCAACACAAAAGAAGAAATTACAAGAAATGCGAATGGACTTAAATAACAAGTCTCGAAAACTAGGTCTAAAAAATAAACCAACAAAATCAAATATTTGAACAATGAAAGTGAAGATAACAGCCAGGAACTATTAATAGAAGGTGAAAGACTAGTACAAAGTACCAACATTCATAGAATCGAAAAATCAAAAAATAATTTAAGGCTCTGACTGGAATAGAAGAGTCTTGTTGTCTGCGTTCGAAAGGTTACAATCTACATTTAGAATTAGACATCCCAAATAAAATAAAAGCCAAATTATTAGATCAATATGTACTGCCGGTATTAACTAATTAAGGTACTACAAGGTGGACTTAAAATAAAAGTAATAATAATATAAATTTACTAGGTAAACTCCATGAGAAAATGGAGAGGAGAAATGCTAAATAATTAGACTCCAAGCTCGTAATTCCTAACATCAGATAAGAAGAAGATCAAAAGTGACAGGAAGTAGTGCAACTGAATATTTACCATTAACGGTGGAATTGGGCGGGGCATGTCGCAGAGATGAGTGACAACAGATGGACACGCCGTAACAGTTGATTGGGGACGCCTAGCGCACACAAAAGATGCGGAGGTAGACTGCAGATAAGATAGGAACGGACGACGATATAAAAAGAGTAGCAGGGACACGAATGGGGATTGCAAAAAGCAAACAACAAAGCTCAATGGAGACAACTTGGGGAGGCTTACAATCCGAACTATGGATAGAAATAAGGCTTCAATGATGATGGGCTGATGGTGTAGGTCTAAGGTTATTTCCACTTTAAAACAGAAATAGTATTTACAGAAAAATTGTCAAGTTTTTCAGCTTATAATTACCTATTATTCTCAACTCTTTTTTCTGATATTAATATATCACCATAATAAGCTGTCATTAAAGACATCAAGTTATGGGGTATCCATTAAGTT
>JAHKBH010003767.1:0-5000 GCA_019049505.1 Pachyrhynchus sulphureomaculatus
TGTCACAATACAAAAATTAGGAAGTACACTTTCTAGGCCTGATCTAGAGAATAATAGTGATGTAAATGCCACCGTCCCTAAAGTTGATATAAGGGATAGTGTCGAGCTGTCTACAGAATTGGGTGAACATCTCAGTGAACACACTAAAAAGTCAATACGTCATGAACAGAGTAGAACATTGGTAAGTCCAAAATGTACTAACTACAGTTTCACTAAGGCTAAATTATTGCCTATTGGAGACAGTTTGGCACTAAACTGCTCTCAGATTATAATAAGTCACTATCTTCGCAATAATAAACACACCATTGAAGGGTGGGTGAAAATCGGGCAAGTTTGAATGAACTTATTCCCTCCGCTTATAAGCTGGGTAACTATTGAACAGAAAATGATACCGTTGTAGTGTCTCTTGATTTGAACAGTAATTATTACGTTAGTTCTAATATCATAACTTCTTTTATCTCAGTAGGTAAATATACAATTTTATGTGCAAAGTGTGTTTTAGCAACTCATTATAAATATTATAAAACTTTAAAACGTGTACTAATCTTGTAAATAATAAATCCAATATTAACATTTCCGCTAAAGTGTTAACCGACCTTAAGTATAGCGAATATTATAGATTAACTAAGAAAAACTTGTGTAACTAACTTAATTTGTAATTATGTAATTAATAATGACAATGTGTGTGAGAAAAACGCCACACTTTTCACCTTGTTTTTATACTGTTAATAATGGACAAAGACATTGGCGTCTGGCAAAGGTTCGAAAAATAACGGCTACTGTGATATATTTTGCTGGAAGAGGTATCATGGTAGAGGTCGATTGAGGTGGAGAAACGAACCGACGGTATTTTTCCGGATGGTAATGACTGTCATTCTTAGTGTTCCGTACGGAATACTTATAAGATGACTTCGGTGTCTGTCTGTCTGTCTGTCCGTCTGTCTGTCTGTCTGTCACACCCGATTTTCTCCGAAACTATTTATCATAGAAAGTTGAAACTTGGTAATAATATAGGAATTGATGGCCTTATTAAAGCCGTGTAGTAGTTTTGAAAGTCAAATTTTGACTTAAGAGGTTAGTTTTGGGGGGTGAAATCGGAAGTGAAAAAAAAATTTTTTAGTAGGTCACCGAGTGTGGTGTCAAATGAAAGCTTGTGAAAACACGAGTAAAAAATATATATACAATGTAATACTTGCGCACACTAATATTAAAAAGTCGCGAAAAATCGCTGTCTCTCCACTTATCTCTGAAAGTACTGATCGAAAAATTTTGAAAAAATTCTGGAATATTCTCTAGGGGGTGTGAGTGCATTACCTTTAATAATTTATCTGGTATATAAAAAAAACAAAAATTTCAAGGTCATCAATTTTCAGTTTCAGATTGGAAACAAACTTTGTTGAAAACTCATTTGGGGTGTGTTTTTGTGAAGTCACTGATCATTTTATACCACCGTAACAACATTTATTATTTTGAAAGCAATCAACGTACGGAACACTAATTGTGCAAGTTCAACTTGCACTTGACCGGTTATTTATACCTGCATCTCCTCCAGTGGGACTTGGACACGTGTTTACGTTAGAACATATGGACAGTAAAGTTAACTCGGCAGTTAAGCCTTACAAGCTAGCTATATAATGTCAAAACGTTCGTGGTCGAACTTACTGCTCTTCTTCCATTTTTCGAAAATGATTTAATTATACCTTTTTTTGTCGAAAATAGCGTCACTCCTTTTTCACATGGAATAAAAACTATGAGAAACTACGAACGAAGCTGATTATCTGCTGCATTAAAATTCTTCCGAGTTGATCCCTGGATTGTTAACAGTCATTTTGCAACACTTGTGAATCTCTATGAAGAAAATGGTTTTATTGTATATGGAGATTTTAACCTTCCTCATGTTCGGTGACGTTTAAAAGATGACACTTGACCTCCTTGAAATTACATTCACCAGCCGCGGACACCTTAATTTATTGCAGTTTTTTTTTTATTTAAGATATATGATAGATTAATCGACATTTAAATAATATTTTCGAACTTTGAATTTGACATTTTCAGATATATTTGTTAATAATCCAGTTTCATTGTATACCAATTCCTTTGATCAACATTGACGTCTACTTTCTTGTTTTAGAATGATACTTTAACATTTGTCATATCCATGAAATTACTCGTGCTAATTATACCGAACTTACCACTTTTTACAATCATATAGACTTTTTTTTACCATTGACTAATGATATTGGCTTGGCAGTTGAGAGATTTTACGTCATACTATTTAATGGTATCGATTTGCGTGTACCCGAAAAGACCATAGAAACAAACATTTTTGGTATAATATAATTACGAAATAAATAATACTTTTTTTTCTAACTTAGAATTACTTTCCTAATTAGATTATGTAACACGTAGGCTGAAAAGTTTTTGGTCTAGCTACTTAAAACACAGCTTTTTGCAAAATTCGACTTTATTTATCAATATAGCCTTCAAAAGCGATACAATCAGTCTAACGCTTTTCTCCGCCTTGCTTTTAAAATAGGCCTCAGTTTCGGCGATAACTTTTTCAGTGGAGCCAAATCTCTTTTCCACGAGCAGTTTTTTGAGGTGTGCGAATAGACGATTGGGACCAAATCTGAAGAATAGAGTAGATGAGGAAGCAATTTCAACTTCAATTCATGCAATTTCATCGTAACCATTGACTTGTGACACGGTGCATTGTCTTGCTGAAAGAGCACTTTTTTCTTGTTCATTTAGGGCCATGCGATTTCTGATAGGATAACTATATAATATTCGCTATTAATGGTTTTTCCCTTCTCAGCATAGTCGATGAGAATTATTCCATGTGCATCCCAAAATACATAGGCCACAACCTTTCCAGCCGACTGTTATGTCTTTGGTCTCTTCGGGCGGCTTTTACCGGCTGCTGTCCAATCAGCTGACTACTGATTTAATTCCGGTGTGTAGTGGTAGATCCATGTTTCATCATTTATTCATATCGCATTAAAAAAATCCTTTTAATTGCGTTTAAACAAGTCCAAATAGCGCTCGGAATCATTAACACGTTGTTGTTTTTGGTCTACTGTGAGCATACGTACTACCCATTTCGAAAAGAGCTTTCTCACGCCAAATGTTCATGCAAAATATAACCAACACGTTTTTTGATATCTGTAGGTGTCAGCTATCTCACGCAATTTCACTTTACGGTCAACCAAAACAAATTTTGTGGATTTTTTGTTGTTTTTTTTTCGGTTAAACCACCTCATTTAGGCGTTCAGGGCGTTCAGCATCATGTGTATTTGTACGACCGCATTTAAATTCAGTATACCGGTAAATGATGAGTAATTTTTCCAGGGGCAGAGTCCCCGTAACACTTATCAAGACATTGCTTTGCTAGAACGGTATTTTTTTTCCATCAATAAACAGTGTTTAAACAACAATTTGATTTTTTCCATTGTCTGGAAAATATCAAAAGCAGCGTCACTAAAACCACTGTAACTTGTAAATTGATCGTCGAAATGTCATGAAATTATAATACGTATCGTTTGAAGGTTGGTATTTCCCAAAAATCATATGGATTTTTTGAAAAGGGCGACATCTATATATCAGACCAATTCAGCCTACGTGTTACAATTTATAAAAGTATTCTATGAAATACTGGAATTTATTTATAAATTTAAAATAAAAACTGCGGTTTCGGATATTCTAGCTTCTTTAGCAAGCATTGGAGTCTTAATTGATCATAATGGATTCCACCATTTTTGTCTTAACCGTTCTTCCTCCTCTGGAATATTCCTGAATTTAGTTTTGGATGCATCAGCACTGTTTAGTTCAAAATTTTACTAGAAAATAAAATAGGCTTTATCAACACGTGATGTTTCAAATTAGTTTCACTCATTTTTTAGAAGAAAAAAAAAAACGTAATATCTGTAAAACTCAATAAACTGTTATGAAATTTCGACTTAATACTAAGAATAGGGGCTATAATTTGACAACCAACTAACTTTATTTGTTTGACATCATTTTGATGGCTAGATATCTGAAAAATAACTATCATATTTCAAATTTAAACTTTTGTAAGGACTTAATTATTTTCAAAATACGAACTTTGTAATTTCTGGAAATCATAACTCATTTCTACATAACATCTTAAAGATTATTTCATTTCATTTTATCAAAATATTTTGATTTACTGAAAACTTTTAATAAAACTTAAGAAGAAGCAAAAGTAGCAACTTTAAAATTGACTTTTAGGGAACAATTTACTTCGACTGGCTTTTCCAGAAAGAAATATATATTTTCTCATACGTTTTGCCTATGTTAGCGAAAAAGCTTAAATTTAAAAGATTACTTGTTACTCAATCACCGATATCGCTGATTTTTGGAGTATCTTGTAAGATTTACGACATGGGATCGCATTGTGTGTGCTCACCTTTACCGATTATAGTAATAAATGTGCGGTCAGCGCCACTACATTAGTTGAGGTGCCAGGTCGGGTTTCCTTATTACCTACCACCGGATAGGCTATTTTGAATTGAGAATTTATGGAGGCCATCCCGTAAGATCTAGTAAGTTGTCTTATAAGACCGTGATTTTTTCGAATATGTCAGGATTGATAAATTATGCTATGGTTAAGCTTTTTCTCCTTTTTTTAAAAATATGTTTGTTATTTTTTTCGATTTAGTTGAATAAGGATTTACTTCTTTGTTTTCTTATTCTTATAATTATTTTATTTTCTCTATGTCGCTGTTTCGTTAAGAAATTCAAAAAATGAAAGTAAATTTATTAATTTAGTAGATAGTACCCAACTGTTAACTATAGGCTAGCTGACATTATCTAAACATTTAGATGCGGTTGGCAAAAAGAATCATTTTGATTGGTTTGCTAGGTTCTAAAGTTCCTAACAATATTACTATTACCACGATTAATTACACGGCATAACTTTGACACCAAAGTATATTGTACGAACATTTTTAAAAATTTTCTTTCTTTCAAACTGTATTCTA
>JAHKBH010003767.1:10000-13929 GCA_019049505.1 Pachyrhynchus sulphureomaculatus
TACTTTTGCTACTACTGCAAAAAACTAATGAATTTACATCCAGTCCTTACAAAAATATGGTGGAACCATCTAACCACCAACTAAGCTGAGAAAAATACAATTAAAAAAGATAATGGCTTCAATAAAAAAAAGATACGGCAGTTACAAAATAATACCATTTTTTCCAGTGAATATATAAATTTTTCATATTTAGTTTGGAGTTCTTGGTGCAAAGTTCCTACATTAGGTTATGTTAGGTTGGGGGTAATTGAAATGAGTTTATCCCTAAGATAATTTTAGATTTAAATAGAAACAAGAGTAATGTGAATTTTTCATGACTAGAACATAGCAGTAGAAAAAGGTGGTAAATGGTCGAAATTGGCCTGATTTTTAAGATTAAACCATTTCGGATCAACATTCTTGTTATATTTTTAGTTGACATTCTTAAATGATATGGGAATAGCTAAAAAGTAGAGTAAATTCATATATTCACCAGAAAAAAAAAAGTTATCAAATATCCAAGTTTGGTAAATTTTTTTAGGTCTGAGTATTTTGATTTTACGTTTATGGTAGAATTGGTGATTTTTAAATTCTAAATAATTTTCAAACATCTCAAATGTAATGTTCGTTCTCATATTCACTAAACAGTCTCGAAAAAGGCGAAAAAAATTGGTAAATATTTAAAATTCTTATACCCGATTGTGATTGCGGTCACACGGTCAGACGATCCAACATTTTATATTTAACTGTCCATTAGGAAAATTGACCAAAACTTGCACAAAGCTGATCAAAATACGATTACATGGCTATCAAATCTCGATATCCAATTATAGCGCTAATGCAATTATACGACTAACTGGCATTTAAAGATTTTAAACGTTTGTGACTGTCTTCTTTCCTTTTCTTGATACTTGAATACACATTTTAACTGTACTGTTAATGGATTTTATTTCTACACATTTCTATATAATTTTATTTTATTATATCTCTGCTGTATCTTTGCCATACTATCTATATATATATATATATATATATATATATATATATATATATATATATATATATATAATATGTGTATATATATATAAATATGTATATATATATATATATATATATATATATATATATATATAATATGTGTATATATATATATATATATATATATATATATATATATATATAAATATGTTTATATATATATATAAATATGTATATATATATATATATATATATATATATATATATATATATATATATATATATATATATATATATATGTATATATATATATATATATATATATATATATATATATATATATATATATATATATATATATATATATATATATATATATATATATATATTTAAGAAAAGCTTCAGCCTGCATTTCTTAAATTTATAATTACATTCACACAGACTCTTGTTTACTTCAGTAAAGTTTTAGAAATCTCTATTGAAGTTTTAAAAGATACATAATGAAAGAAATAAGTAAACTTAGAAGTTGTCCAACAAGTAGTGATACATTAACATTAAAGCGAAGTTTAAAAGCTGCTGACAATGATACATTGAGTTATATATTTTCCCGATTCTTATTAGATTTCAAATAAAATTATTTTAACCAAGATTTATATGTTAAGTTTTTTGGGTGTCACGGCAATATATTACAATTGTCTAAAAGTATTGGCTTGATTGATAAATCGCTGTCATCGATCAAGACGGTTTAAGGTAGATCTTTAATATGCCGTGGAGGTCTTAGGAATGTATTTAATTTAAAATATATATGGTGTATTTCTTTTCTTCTGAGAGAAATTGTTAAGCAGATATTACTTATAATACAATTAAGAAATGCTTTAAATAGGATAGTAGAAAACCATGTAAATTTCATTTATTTAAAAAAATATTTCACCATTTACAACTTCATAACTTATTGTAACATAATTACTTCATCTATCACTATTTTTTACAGCATGATACCCTGCCTCCTTCTGAAAATATATATGATATAATACGTAATATTATGTAAATTATTTGTAATATTCAATCCAGTACAATCTTCTAACCAAACGGCCTAGAGAAAAATAATTATAAATGGCGTTTGAGTAATGTGCTAAAAAATTTGCCATAAATATTTTTAACTTTTTAGCATATAGTCCAATGCTTTTGTCAATAATCATCATGTCGAAAAGAGTTGCCTTCGAGTTTTGAAATTCATCTGTAACCCACCTGTTACCATGTTTATAATCACATTTCTGTATCTAAAATTTAGAAACACATTTACTAGCACAATAGTAGTCACATAGTGATTTTTTTACTTAAATCTGAATAAAGTTTTAACACAAATGGTACTTTGTTTAAGTTTTATTACAGCTCCAGCAACAATCCAGAAACATTTTTTTTCTTCCAGCAAAGAAAAATACAAAGTATCCAACCATATCTAAAATTAATTGTCGTAACTAAAGAGTACTGAGCACATTATTATTTACGTTAATGTATAAAACTTATAATTATTAAACCTTGACAAGTTGTAGTAAGTAGGATTTTCGAACAATTAAAAAATTCCTTGTTAAGAAAAAAAAGTAATTCGTATTTCTTCTCTCAACTTCAAAAGCGAGAGGAAACAATTGACCATTATATTTTTTATTATCAAAGGCCTTGGTATTAAGAGAATAACTGCACTTATTTACTTTAATTCTCTGCGGACGGGCCCATTCACATCCCCTTAAAAACGGATCGTGCCCCTGAGGCCCGTTCTGTGGTTTAGTAGCAAACGCACAATTTCTTTAGGATTAAAAATAATATTCACACAATTTATTAAAAATTATTACTTATTTATATTTATTTTATACTTATTTATAAAAACTTTATTTAAATTTAGTTCACACAAGATAACTATGTTCTGAACATACGTTCTTACTACATTTTGTACAGACACATTCTGATTTTCTGTTTTTTCTTTTTTACTTCGCTTGAATAGCCAGTTTGTTCCGTTGTTGCTAGCTCGGAGAAGCTTCTTGAACTATCCCTTTAATTCTTTTCCAAGGGCTATCAAAAACTTCCTTCTTCTTCCACTTCTACTGCCAAACTTGTCACTATGACTGATTTGGTCGGCTTTGTCCACTTCTGCTTTAGCATTGTAGGTAGTGACTACGTTGCTTATCCTTATTTGTTTTTATCAGCCCTATCTTGGTTGTGCATAGTACTTATAGGAGTAACAACTTTGTTCTGTTTTGAATAAATTTAGGAGAGTTTTTTGTTCTTGGTCTTGCGGTCAATTTTTAATGAAATAAGTTTACTTTTGGTTAATGTTTCGGTTTAACCATCTTCAGAACTACAAGAAAGAAAAAAAAATGTTTAAGATGTAAAATTGATGATTAGTGTTGTTTTATACAGAAATATATATAAAGAATTAATATTAGTGTTTAATTATAGTTTTCCTACCTTATATCTAGTTGGATCTCTTGCTTTACATGTTAACAGTTTCACAGTTTTCGTAATACTAAATTTAAAAGGTTCACATATTTTATTTCACTATTTGTACAGGTAAAATGGGTAAACCCAAAATTTATTTATGGCTTTCATATTGTTGTTACTTTAATTGTTGTTAGTTTAGTAATTAGGTTTTACTAGGTTATTAAATCATTGTATACAATACTCAGGCTTTCCGTGTCATTTCGAATGACACGGAAAGCCTGAGTATTGTATACAATGATTTAATAACCTTATAAAACCCAATTACTAAACTAACAACAATTAAAGTAACAACAATATTAAAGCAATAAATAAATTTTGGCTTTACCCATTTTACCTGTACAAATAGTGAAATAAAATATGTGAACCTTTTAAATTTAGTATTACGAAAACTGTGAAACTGTTAACATGTAAACCAAAAGATCCCACTAGATATAAGGTAGGAAAACTATAATTAAACACTAATATTTATTCTTTAT
>JAHKBH010003768.1:0-13915 GCA_019049505.1 Pachyrhynchus sulphureomaculatus
ATATATGTATATATATATATATATTTTAATAACATACCAATATTTAAATATTTTAAAAAGCTGCTTGTCTAAGCCGGGAATCAAACCGGCATAAATGAGAAATACATGAACCAAACATGGACAAAAGGATTTTCAAAAATATTTTTTCTTATATATTAGAAAAAAACCATGAAACGGTGTATTTCCTCTAATTGAAGGAATAATATTTCTCAAAAATATTTGATCCTCGTTATTGTGTACCATGTTATTAGTACCATAAAAGGCAGGGTCACTTATTTGTTGTCATTTATGCCGGTTCGATTCCCTGTTCAAAGAAGCGGTTTTTTTTTAAAATAATTATTAAAATGCATTTTTAGTGATGTTTTAAAAACATAATGAAATGTTTCCTTCGCATAAAATTTGCTCAATACTTCAAGTACTTTTACCCTCCACCGACCGCTTTAAATTTCCACCCTGCAAGTATATAAACTTTGCAACTTAATTTTAACCTTTAGGAAGCTGATTTAAAAAAAAAAACACATCTAATAATTTTGGAATAAGATTCAAAATTTCAACATAAATATTTCCTTACATAAACTCCGTCATTTCTATGCGTGTTTCATATTTTTTTCAGATAGATCCGTGAAAATTAGATACATTTTGATAAATCAACCCTTAAATCAGTCAAAAAACGTATTTTTGTATGTACAAAGAAGTTTCAAAATCGTACCTTGACAAAATAATTAATGTTTCTTCTTCTCCGTACAAACTTTGCCACCCCTGTTTTCATCCCCTTAGGAGATGAATTTTCCAAAATAATGAAACATGTGTTTATTTTATTTGTATTGAAGAGTATATTTACAAAGTGTCATCATCATAACTTTAAAAAAAAAAAAAATGTTTCTTCATATAAAATTTACCACCCTCTTTCAAACCCTTTAGGAATTAAAAAAAATCCCTCCCTAGTGCACCCCTAGGATACTCAGAGAATATTTCCTCCAAATTTCAAATCTCTAGGTTCACCGGTTTAGGCTGTGCGTTGTCTGTCAGTCAGTCCAGTACTATTTTATAGGTATAGATAACGTACATATGCAGGGTAGTGTTTTGATACTCAAATAAAAGACTTCACCAAATATAGCCTATATGTAAATTGAATGACAAAGAAGATGTTCTAAAATTATTTAAAATTTATAAACCTGTAGAGATTTAGTAGATTCCATACGTAAAAATAAAATGTCCTTTGAAATAAAAGAAAAAAAAGAACTCATCAATCAAGACCTGTCAATAATTTAAGCAACAAGCACTTTAAAATACACTTTAGGTATACGTAAAAAAATAATTAATTAAGTTATTTCTACTTCATTCTTCAATTTTTACCAAAAACAATTTATCATTTTTAAAACGCCTTAGCCTGTATTGTATCTAAATTAAGGTCTCCCGTTTTATATTAAAGGTCCCCGGAAGTTTCCTTTTGAAAGTTATTTATGCAAATGAAGATAAGACTTTTAGAAGGGGGTTTCATAATTTTCGTGTTAAGAATGTAGGCAAATAGCAAAAAGGTTTTTATCAAATTCTTTTATCGTTATTTAAAAAAAAAACGTATTATAGTATACTGAAGTAAAATAAAAAAAAATTATAATAAATTTTTCGTGTGAGTAATTTAATGTATTAAGCTACAACTTTTAATTCATTATTAGATTTATAATTAACAACCGAATATTTTCTAAATTTGTATTTTCATAAGTTATAACACATGGGCTGAAAAGTCCCGGGCCTAACAAAGAAAAACACGGTTTTTTGGTTCAAAATTAGCTTTATTCATCAACGTAATCTCCATCAAGAGCAACGCAATCATTCCAGCGCCGCTCTAACATTTCATTTTCAATACCACTTTTGTAGAACGATTATCTTTTGCCTCAAAATAGGCCTCAGTTTCAGCGATAACCTCTTAATTCGTGCGAAATTTCTTACCGGCGAGCATTTATTTCAGGTCTGCGAACAGCCAGTAGTCGCTGGGAGCCAAATCTGGCGAATACGGTGGATGTGGGAGCAATTCGAAGTTCAATTCATGTAGTTTTGCCATTGTTTTGATTGACTTGTGACACGGTGCGTTGTCTTGATGAAACAAAATTTTTTTCTTTGCCATATGCGGTCGTTTCTTTGCAATTTTTCGGCCTTCAAACGCTCCAATAACGCTATATAATATTCACTGTTGATGGTATTTCCTTTCTCAAGATAGTCGATGAATATTACACCACACACATCCCAAAATACCGAGGCCATAACCTTTCCAGCCGATTGTTGTGCTTTCGGGCGCTTTGGACGAGGTTCACCAGTTGCTGCCCACTCAGATGATGATCGTTTTGATTCCGGAGCGAAGTGATGGATCCATGTTTCTTCCATTGTCACATATCGACGCAAAAATTCCGGTTTGTTACGTTTAAACATGGCCAAACACTGCTCAAATCATCAACACGTTTTTTTTTTGATCAACAGTGAGCAAACGCGGCACCCACTTTGAACAGAGCTTTCTCATAGTCAAATGCTCATGCAATATAAAGCCAACACGTTCTTTTGATATCTTTACGATGTCAGCTAACTCACGCAACTTTACTTTTCGATCATTCAAAACGATTTTATGGATTTTTTTTGATGTTTTTCTGGTGTTACCACCGCCTCAATTGACGTCCACTTCTGCGTTCTGCATCATCGGTGTCTCTCTACGACCACGTTTGAAGTCAGCAAACCAACGTTTTATTGTTGTTTCTGATGGAGCGGAGTCCCCATAACACTTTTTCAAGCCATTGCTTCGCTTGAACGGTATTTTTTTCCCATCAAGAAGCAGTGTAAAATTAAAACACGAAATTGTTTTGATCCATTGTTTTGAAAATAACAAAAGTAGCGTCACTCTTAGCACAATAACTCACAAACTAATGAATAGAATATCATGAAATTTTAACAGCTGTCTTTTGAAGGTTAGTATTAACTGAAAACAAGGCGACTGCAATAAAACTAGCGCCATCTATGTGTTAGGCCCGGGACTTTTCAGCCCATGTGTTAAATCACCATATATAAACAGCTAATAAAATTAGTAGTTATATAGCCACAAAGATATGATATTCAAAGCGGTTTATACTACAGGGATCAGTCCTTACGTCGTCACTCTGATCAATATTGCTATGCTGTCTTTAATAAAGCTGATCCCCAACAAATAAGTTATAAATTATTTACAAACATCTTGTTTTATTATTTCTCCCCCGCAACACAAATCATTACTCTTCCCTTCAGCACTCTTACTCTTATACGTTAAACATCATAAAAAACTTTTCCAAATCAAATGGATACTCATTCTCCCCCTGAAAATCATCCATTATACACTTTTGCAAAGAAACTGCTCCAAAGTTAATCCTCTCGAAATGAATGACACTAAAACAAAACCGCTTATCATTCTTGATTTATCATTTGACACGAGATTGAACTAGATTCACGCATAAACCTTCTGAGAGCCCGCCACAGCTCATGATCTCAACCTTTTGCGCTCTCTAGCAAACACTAAATGGGCTCACACTTCAGTTCAATAAATTCAATCTATAAATCCCTCATCCTAGCTAAACTGAATTATGGCGACTTTATCTATGACTCTGCTAGTCCCTTTATCAAAAAAAAAAAGATCGATACCATTCAGCAAGCTTTGCGGCTGGCTACGGGTGCCTTCAGAAAAACCTCCCCAATTTCAAACCTACAATGGCATTTTCTCTACACCTCTCCTCTATCTCTTCATCATGAAGTTCTACAGCAACTCAGTATATCAACCCCATTTCAAACCTTCCTTAAACCTATCATCCATGGATCGCTCTTTCCCAATATCCTCCCTCCAAATTCCATTTCAACCAGAATCAGACAACTAATGGTCCTCCATAATCTCACTCCCCTTTTATTTGGTTATCTTCTTTTCACTTACTTCCCTCTATGGCTCTCCTTATGCCCTTCGATTGACTTCTCTGTGAGCAGTCTCAATAGGGACATTACACCAAAAAATATAATTAATTCTCTGTTTATCGAAAGAGCAAATAATCTTTACACGAGTTTTACAATAATATACACTGATGGCTCCAAAACACCAACAGGGATTGGCGCTGCATTTGTCACCTAACATTTCTCAAAAACTTTCAAATTACCTAGTCACTCTTCCTCTTCACTGCAGAACTTCTTGCCATTAAAGAAAGTCTTAAGATTCGCGATCACATCATCTCTCTTCCAAATATCTAATTGTATCTGATGCACGGAGTGCTTTAAAATCTATCCAATCTGCAAACCTGAGGGAAGCGTATATTAGGCAAATCAATGATCTATTATATATGCCAGTCAGAGACAAAAAACCGTCTCATTCTTATGGCTCCCAGACACATAGAAACAAAGGAAATGGCAGAGCTGACCACCTCGCCAAAATTGCTATTTCCTCTGATGCTCTGGTTCTGGGAAAAAACCATCCAAGGGATTTCATTAATCATCTAAAGCGCTGTAATTCAGGAAAGCATTTCAATTGCAATGAAATCTAGAGGACTCGAACAACAAACTTTGGGAGATCAAACCATCAGTCTAATCCTCCTTTACAATTCCTCTCTCTGAATGGAAAGGAAAAGGCCTCTTTAAGAAGACTTGCCATAGGACATATATACCAGAATCAATCCCATCTTTTAAAAAAGAAGATCCCCTTCCTGTCCTAGATATCAATCTCCTCTCGCCATCAAACACATCTTCGAATCCCAGCACTATTCTGAATCACGAGCAAAACTTGGGATCACATCTAACTTGACATCTGTCATCCATTCCTAAAAACTAAGCATAAGCAAATCATAAAATTCTTAAATGAAATAAATATATCAATATAAATTTCCTACTATAGTTCTCGGGCACTAAATGACCATAGTAGTAGACGATGCTCTCTATCCCATTCAAATTCAAGGTTTTGTACTACAAAATAGCAGGTGATCATTTAGTTTTCCTTGCGGCATTGCATGGGCGTAGAATAAAGTAACTTTTTGCATAACGTCAAGACGCGCTGACGCGAGGAGTGCAATTTAGTCCACTATTTTCTACTTGTCCCTACTACACCCATTAAAATTTTCAATGGATAATCGATTTGGCAGCAACAGATTTTACAAATTATTCGTTTTGCCGCCTTTTGGGTATAAGTATCTTCGGTGTTTGTCTACAATGAGAGGTGTTCTGTTCTGGCTATGAACAGTAAAATGGTAAAAACAGACTAAAAATGTTCAATCGTACATAGCCCAGCAAAAAAATTATTTATAGCACCCAGGCCTTGTAAGGGACTATTGTGCACCTTCCCCATTTTAGAGGTGTGGAGTGCCAAGCATTTAAGAAGAATAATCAGCCTTTCAGGTTGAATACTCTTAATATCCAGTCCAGTTGTATTGAGGATCTCAGATGAGGTTGTGTTGCTCATGTAATTGCCAGTTTTTCGACCATTAGTTGTGAGCTCTACCTAGCCTGTTTCAAAAGCTATTAAGGTGGGGCTCTGCTGTCCGAACAAATGTGCACGGTCCTACTTGCTATGTTTTCTTTTCGCCATATTGGCTATTTTGAATTCCTAAAGTATTTGTATTAGCTTTAATAAGTGTGGCAGAGTTCCGATTTCTTTTCAAAATCAACCATAGTTTCGGCCATTCTAACCTTGTCAAATGCTTTCTGCTATTCGATGGAGCAGAAATAAATTTTGTGTTATATTCTCTTTTTTCCTTTTTTTTTTTCTATCAGTTGACGCACAGTAAAAATTTACTCCCATGTTCCCTTTCCTGATATAAATCCCCTTTGTTCTTCTGATATTTGTGGCAACAGATAAGACTTGAGACTCACATTCAGGACGGTTATATATACAGAGTGCCCCACATGTATGGAATAATGATTCCACAGCATTTATTAATCAGTGTACCAAAAAAATGTTTAAATAAAAGTTATAGGCTGTTATGCTGACGTTGACGATAAAATGTTTTTAAACTGTCAGTTCGAAGACATTACGCCATCTTAATTTTTTTTTAAATGAAAAGCCCTGTATATTATTATTTATATTTTTGAGCCCTACTAAAAATTCTAGATATTATTTGTCTAACATACCATATGTCTAAATTGAATTGTTTTGGAATTATTGTTATTAGAAATTAACGAGATCAAAGTAAAAAAAAAATTAAGCTTTCTTGGGTCAAACATTTACGTTTAAGTAACCACTTAATGCATCAAAAAAATGATTTATTGACGCAAACGTTTATTGCTGCATTTTGTGAAACTGCAATTTGAGCGTAATATCATAATGGTACATTTAATAGAAACTGAAAGAATCACTTTGTTAATGATTGTTAGTTACGGAGACCATATATAGTAGAACACAACAGGAGGTGTGTGATCTTTTTAACGCAGAATATCCGAATCGAGAATATATATAAATATAAATATATATATATATATATATATATATATATATATATATATATATATATATATATATATATATATACATATATATATATAAATATATATATATATATATATATATATATATAGATATATAATATATATATATATATATATATATACATATATATATATATATATATATATACATATATATATATATATATATATATATATATATATATATATATATATATATATACATATATATATATATATATATATATATATATATATATATATATATATATATATATATATATATAAGTATATAAATATATATATATTATATATATATATATATATATATATATATATACGAGGCATGTTTTTTTAAGTAAGTACCGTTTTGCGATTCCGCCGCCGCAGCGATACGGTCGGCGTTCCGCGCATGCGCGCTGGTAACCTACATCTCATGTCTACGCACTGACGCCATACAGTCTGATTCTTCATTGTATACGTTGTTTACTGAGTGTTTAAGATGCCTCCGACAATCGTGAGTCCCGCCGATTGTGAAGTACGGGCTGTTATGAAAACAAAAAAAACGATTTCTTAGTGCTAAACGCGTAAAAACCGATCGATATTCATCGTGAGATCTGTGAAGTTTTACGGACAAAACATTATGAGTGATGGAATGGTAAGGAAATGGGTGAGAGCATTTAAAGATGGCCGCACAAATGTGCATGATGAAGAACGGAGTGGGCGTCCTTCGGTCGTTAATGAAGATTTGGTGCAGAAAGTGGACGAAAAGGTGAGAGAAAACAGACGCTTTACAATTTCATCATTGTGCGACTGCTTTCCTCAATATTCTCGTAGTGTTTTGTATCGCATTGTGACCGAGAACTTGAATTACCGGAAATTGTGTTCACGTTGGGTTCCAAAAATGTTT
The DNA here is from genome assembly GCA_019049505.1 of Pachyrhynchus sulphureomaculatus. Lineage (NCBI taxonomy): Eukaryota > Metazoa > Arthropoda > Insecta > Coleoptera > Curculionidae > Pachyrhynchus > Pachyrhynchus sulphureomaculatus. Next base: position 7,358 of record JAHKBH010003768.1, read on the forward strand.
GACGGATTTGCACAAAACCCAACGTTTAGACAGTGCATTGACTTTCCTTGAGCGGTACCCACAATGAAGGGTGAACATTTTTTAGACCAAATTGTTACTGGTGACGAAACATGGGTGGCCTACGTCACACCAGAATCGAAACAACAATCCATGAATGGCGACATTCATCATCACCCAAAAAAGTGAAGTTTAAGCAAACAATTCTGCCCGCAAAATCATGTGCACAGTTTTTTGGGACAGAAAAGGAGTATTGCTAGTGGAGTTTCTGCCTCGTAATGAGACAATCAATGCAGCGTCTTATTGTGAGACATTGAACAATCTGCGTCGTGCAATTCAGAACAAAAGACGTGGCAAGTTGAGTAAGGGTATCGTTTTTGCTGCATGACAATGCCCGTCCACATGTGGCTAATCGGACCAAAGATCTCATCAAATCTTTTAAATGGGAAACTCTAGATCATCCTCCATACAGCCCTGATCTGGCGCCCAGCGACTACCATTTGTTCCTGCACTTGAAGAAGCACCTGGGTGGTCAGCGTCTTCAAGACGATAACGAAGTCAAAACATTTGTGATACAGTGGTTAACAAGTCAGGCGGCAGAATTTTATGAGGAGGGTGTTCAAAAACTGGTGCCACGTTATGACAAGTGCCTCAATATTCACGGAAATTATGTAGTAAAAAGTAGATTAAGGTACAGGCTTTCATGTAAAAATAAAATTATAGCGATATCTTTGCACGTCTTTTTTTAATTCCAAAACGGTACTTACTTAAAAAACATGCCTCGTATATATATATATATATATATATATATATATATATATATATATATATATATGTATATATATATATATATATATATATATATATATATATGGTATATATATTTATATATGGTATATATATATATATATATATATATATATATATATATATATATATATATATATATATATATGGTATATATATATAATATATATATATATATATATATATATATATATATATATATATATGGTATATGTATATATATATATATATATATATATAATATATATATATATATATATATGTTATATCTATATATAATATATAAATATATATATAATATATATATCTATATATATATATATATATACATATACATATATATATATATATATATATATATATATATATATATATATATATATACAGTCCCTGGCCAAATTATTAGACGCACTGTATTTTTTTTAGTAATTTTTATGTTTCTTAAGAGTTTTTTATGCAATAATGGTATATTTAAACTACAATATTATTGATTTTTATTTAAAAGAATTGTTGTAGACTACATATTTGTATTTATTTTTAACATATGGCAACACTGTGTTGACAAAGTGATACGTGAACGTAAATAAGTACAAACCTGTATCAGTCGCGATCGGAATCGAGTCAGGTACGGACGTGTTTCTGTGGCTTTATGGACTATGATTGTTTGTTTAACAGTTTTATACTACTCATTTATTAGTTTATTTGTATGCAGTACAGCGGTACTTACTTAAAAAAAAACATGCCTCGTATATATATATATATATATATATATATATATATATATATATAATATATATATATATATATATATGTATATATATATAATTATATATATATATATATATATGGTATATATATTTATATATGGTATATATATATATATATATATATATATATATATATATATATATATTATGGTATATATATATATATATATATATATAATATATATATATAATATGGTATATGTATATATATATATATATATATATATATATATATATATATATATATATATGGTATATATATATATATATATATATATATATATCTATATATACATATACATATATATAATAATATATATATATATATATATATATATATATATATATATATATATATATATATATATATATATATATTATATATATACAGTCCCTGGCCAAATTATTAGACGCACTGTATTTTTTTAGTAATTTTATGTTTCTTAAGAGTTTTTTATGCAATAATGGTATATTTAAACTACAATATTATTGATTTTTATTTAAAAGAATTGTTGTAGACTACATATTTGTATTTATTTTTAACATATGGCAACACTGTGTTGACAAAGTGATACGTGAACGTAAATAAGTACAAACCTGTATCAGTCGCGATCGGAATCGAGTCAGGTACGGACGTGTTTTCTGTGGCTTTATGGACTATGATTGTTTGTTTAACAGTTTTATACTACTCATTTATTAGTTTATTTTGTATGCAGTGTTTTAAAAAAGTAATTGGACTATTTTCGTTATGGGTAGAAAAGACGATCTTCCACCATGTAAAAAAGCTGAAGTGAAGGCCCTTGTGATTGCGAAAAAACATTTACAAACCGAGAAAATATCACGAAGATTGGAGGTTCCTGAAGCTAGTGTACGACGCATAAAAAAGAAAATTGAGTCAGGGAAGGAATTAAGCCCTAAAAGAAAGAAAAGATGCGGTAGAAAACCAATTTTCACTCCACGGTCAGAGAGATGTTGAAGAAAATTTGTGTAGAAAACAGATTTGCTACCACAAAGGTAATAAAATCACAACTCCAAGATGCTAGCGTAAATGCTTTTGAGCGCACTGTTCGAAGAAAATTGAAAGAATTAGATTTTTAAGGCCTGTCGCCCCGCCAGAAAGCCCAAGTTAACAGCTGCAATGAAAGCAAAGCGCCTGAAGTGGGCGAAACGATGGCAAGACAAAAATGTGGACTTCTGGAGATCGGTAAGATGCAGCAATTTAATCAATAATTGATATATTATTATCATTTTCAGTTAAATAAAGCAAATAAACATGGAAGTTTATATATTATTTTTCCTATTTTTGACAGGTCTGCTTCAGTGACGAAAGCACATTCGAAATTTTGCAGAATAAAGCTCAATATGTGCGTCGTCGTCATGGAGAAAAGTTTCATCCTGATTGTGTCGTCCCGACGGTTAAACATCCCACCAAAATGATGATTTGGTCAGTCATAAGCGGCAAGGGCACTGGACGTCTGTACGTCGTCAAAGGAATAATGAGGCAAGATCAGTACAAAGAAGTATTACAAAATCGGTTGATTCCGCAGCTCAGAGAATGGTTTCCAAATGGGGAACCATTCACTTTCATGCAAGATGGAGCTCCCTGCCACATTGCTCGGTCTGTTAAAGCTTTTTTGGCAGAAAAAAATATCCCTCTGTTGGATTGGCCCTGATATGAACCCCATTGAAAATGTGTGGGAGCTGATGAAAAAAGAGAAGTGGCTAAAGATGTGATTACCAACAAAACCCAGCTCATAGAAAAGATTATTCATGTGTGGAATCATCATCCTCAAATGCAGGAGACAGTACAATCTTGCATTGATAGCATGCCGCGCAGAATTAAAGCTTTGATAGCGGCTAAAAGGTGGCTCAACTAAATATTGACTTTTACTAGCATTAATTTCACTTTTCTTTAAAAACTTAATAAACTTATGCTTTTCTAAATTAATGCTGTTTTATTTATGTCAAATAAATAGGTAATTGATTGGGATAATATAAAAATAAAAAACAAATCAATTTAAAATAATAAAACGGTACAATATCACTCGATAATTAATATTTTTACATGAAATCTTGCAGTGCGTCTAATAATTTGGCCAGGGACTGTGTATATATATATATATATAATATATATATATATATATATATATATATATATATATATATATATATATATAAATATATATATATATATATATATATATATATATATATATATATATATATATATATATATATGTATATATATATATATATATATATATATATATATATATATTATATATATATATATATATGTTATATATATATATATATATATATATATATATATATATATATAATATATATATGTTATATATATATATATATATATATATATATATATATATATATATATATATATATTACATATATATATATATATATAATATATATATATGTATATAATATTATAATATATATATATATATATATATATATATATATATATATATATATATATATATATAATATATATATATATATATGTATATGTATATATATATATATATATATATATATATATTATATATATATATATATATATATATATATATATATATACCCCCCCATTTGATGTTTCTCAAATAGTTTTAACACATTTTGCAACATGGGGCCGAGCATTGTTGAGTTGAAAAATGACTTTATCGTGTTTTTGGGCGTATTCTGGTCATTTTTCCTTCAATGCTCGGTTCAACTTTATCAATTGTTGTCGGTATCGATCGCCAGAAAATCGTTTCACCAGGACAGCACAGCAAAGCTTTCTTTCCCCTGTAAATTGCGCACTGTTGTGATGTTGAAGGCTGGCCTGGGTCTACCCCATTTTTTTGGATTGGGGCATTTTTCACTATAAGCTTCAACCAACAATCGACAACTCTCAGCAGCCGTGTTCTTCAAATGAGAGAAGGTTATTAAACTTCCCCGCAAAATGTCTTTTCTGGTACGAAACACGACATATTCAAGCTATGAAGAACATTGACAATGAATAGCGAACTGGCTTTTGATGGTGGTATTTACCTTCCAAAACGCCATAGATGTCCCAGTCTATACCAACAAGTGTATGAGTAACATTATTAACCGAAACACATATTATGATAATATATATATATATATATATATATATATATAAATATATATATATATATGTAAATACATAATAAAAATTAAAATATATTTTTCCTTAAATCAAAATTGAAAACAAGCACGTCCGAGCCCATAAACAATACAAAGTAACTTTTTCAACTGTAAATTTCTATTAAAAAGGGATTTCTCGGAGAAAAACCGGAAAATGCGGCGTCTAGATAATTACTTTTATGTGAAAGTTTTACCCAAAACATATGTAATCTGACCCGGCAAAAGTCGTTAGCAAACTTAGTTTTTGTTTTTTTTTTCCAGTGTTGCCAGTATTTCAAATATAAAATTATGTATAAACATGTGCTAAGCTTTAGACGACGTGTAAATATCCCGATCAGATACAATGGTGGCCAAAATTATCGATATCGACACTACAAGAATAAATGACAAAAATAATTAAGGGCCCATTTATAACCATCAATTTGTTGTAATATATACACAAATACGGTATCCTTCCAAACTTTTATGTAAGTTTACATAATATTATATAAACAAGATAGGCGGAATATAGTACACAAAAATATAAAATAAATTCCACATATTTATGTAAAATCCATTAATATTAAAGCAACGGGGTACCTCAAAATAAACCATAAATAACGGGGAAGTTCTTTGTTAATCATAAAATTCTATACAATTAAAAGACACACACAAACTTATGTAAAACTGACATATTTCAATAATACATGGCGCTTAATCAAATCGTCTTTCAAATTGAAAAATTTTTGAAATATATTCTTTGAAGTTCAGTCTCACGATATAACCGCATAAATCATAATTACTACTAATTTAAATTAAATAAAAATTGGAAATAAAAAAATAATAATAACTTTTTGAAGTGTAAATGTATACGTGTATGTAAATATTTAGAGATGCAATCTTTTAACTCTCAACAGCACTAGCAAGACTGAAGGATCATCGCTACAAAGCATAATGGATTTTCTTTATGCAGTACCTATTAGAAAAACCCCTAAATGCTACGGGAGTGACAGGTGCGCGGAAAAAGTAATTTACGTTGGTTTTGAATCGCTGTAAAATTGTACACTGTGGGAGAAATTAGGCGGGCTACACTCATTGAACACTTCCCATGAAAATGCTTATAGAATAGACTTAAGTCACCAACCGATTTTTTCAATGTTCCAAGGAATCAATGTTGCTTGTGAGTTCTGGGTCAGCAATTAGAGGCATAGAATAGAACGAATGCAGAATACATTTGAGAGCAGAGTCCCAAACGTGAGAGCTTTGTACAGAATTAACAGTGATGAGTGCAATGCTTTCTAATTTGCAATAATATTTCTAAGTTTTGAAAAGCTCTCTTTGCTGTGTATGCACCATGTTAGTGTCAAGACAGATTTGCTCGCAAATTAATGTTCAGCAAATTGAGTGACAATGCTAGAGGAATGGAGTATCGCGACATAGCTCTGCCTGGTTCAGCAGCGTTAACCTTTTTAGAAAGAATGCCGTCTGGGTTTTTGTAGCGTTAAATTCTGTTTGGTTCCTGTCACCCCAAGATAGATTTCTTCCAGGCCTTTATTAAGTTAACGATTTCCTGCTGTCTGCGGATATTTGCATGAGTGGTCGATCTTTAAGCGTTTAAAGTGAATGAAGACATGACGTACTGTCATCTGTAAAGCTGTAGATTGAATTCCTGATCTTTTCCAGCAGAACGATAATGTTTATTTGTGTGGGATTATAGACTGATTGATATGTTTCATAACACAAATATTACATATTGTTATGAAGCACTGTTATGACACAAAAAGCATTATGCAATTTTAATTAATGTTAAGTAATAGTGTATAGACATATGTAA